>JABSMS010024697.1:0-10612 GCA_018902275.1 Aleiodes sp. PSUC_FEM 10030003
AAAAAATTAATTTTTACACATGTTTCCCACTTAAAATTTCCTCAGCTTTTCAATGGAACGATCAAAATAAACCTATCGTTAATATTTCCCTCAATTTCTTGCAATTTTCATAATATATAACATCAAAACTAGGATGTGTCCATTTTACACCTTGTGTCCATTTTACCCCACCTTCCCCTAATTATGTATACGTTCAGCAATGATCTTTCTGTAAAGTCGAATGGGAAGTGAAGAAATAAATGAAAGGAAAAGAGGAGAGAAAATTATTTCCGCATTGAGTCACTGAAATTCAATGTAATTAGTATTATGTTATTAATGGCGATGAGATTGCTTGGATTTTTCTATTTTTTTATTCTATTTCGTTAAAGAATTCTCTTCTCATCTTCCTCACGTTCTGCGATGACTTGAGTCATGCTGTTGCGAAATCTGAGACTGCTGTAACGTACTCTGTTCGAGGCTCGTCTCCAGTTCTCTTCAAACTTACGATCAATTCTTTCATAAAAATTGTTTGTATCTTATAAGCAATTTTTTTTCATTCTACTTTTTCGTTGTATGTTAAAGTCGACATAAATATGAATCCCGCGTACCTCCGGGTCTTTGTTTTCGCGGTTGAAAGATCGCCCCAGTGGTTACGGAATTATAACGGAATAAAAAAATATATATTGTTGAAGAATGGCGCGGTGAGAGCCGTTAGTTTAGGGAGTGCACGTACGCGCTTCGTTTTCACGTATGAATCTTTTGAAATGAGGCCCACGAGTACTTTTTTTCCTGAAAAATTAACCTTTTAAAATTTGAATGTCACTCCAGAGAAAACCGGAGAAGATTCATCGGAATTTTTGACGCTTGCGCAAACAGACTGTGAATCCTCAATAGCTTTTTTAATTCAAATAAATTGAAAGGAAATATCGTTTGTCTTTTCAATTAAATTTGGTAAATTTATTTGTACTGAAAATTTTTCAACTTTTCCACGAAGAAGTTTTAGTTTTTTACTTTATTAAATTTTCAGTCTGAATCTCCTAATACAAAAACTCATATTTTCTCCGTTCTATCACGAAACATTCAAAACTTGCATTCGTTTTCCTGACTCTTTGTGTGCAAAAACTACGACTACATTCCGTCAAACTTCGTGAAAAAAAAAACAATCTCATTGAACATATCCGTGTTTTTGGGTTGAGCTGCACGTACGCTTCTGAAACTCCCGATGGAGTCTTGCCAATGTTTTTGTTTATAAATGTCAAAAAGTATTGGACGTTAAAAAGTTTTCATAAACTCACAATTCCACTCGTATCATGCTGAGTAAACCTCTTCTCGAGTCTCTGAAGTTTGATTTGAATATTGAAAGAGCTTTCATACGTCATAAAAAGAAAAAGAAAAACAAGGGAACGAAGTTAGAATGAAGAATGACATATTTAAAATTCGCAGTACGTCATTGGCTTTGAAAAATTCCAGAGGATCCTCTCCCTAGAGATGAGGAGGGTCTAATGGTGAATCGATTTCCGGAATTTTCGATCAACGACCCAAGTGACTCCCTCTACCGCCATTAACCATCAACTGTGGTTCACCAACGTTGAACCGTTTCATCTCTCTCTCTCTCTCTCTTTCTCTCTCTACTGAAGGATGAAACGCCCATGAGAGGTGGAATACATGGTTCCTCATATAGGACTTAGGAAACCTTTGAAGCTCAGTCGTGGCCTGAATAACAACGCATTTTTTTTCTTCCTGAGGAAAGGAGAGAAAGAGCTCACTGTGTAGCACCAACTGTCGTGCTCTCTTTGTTCAATGCTGTATTCTCTCTCACTACCACCACAGAATCTTTGGCAAGATCCTCTTGGCTTGAGACTCAGTCCCACACAGCTTTCCAAGCCCTCCCTGCAATTCTCCACTCCTTCATCCCTTTAGGTGGCTCCTCTTGTCATTCCATTCGTATTCCTTATGCAGGATCTACTGAGACCCCTAGCAATCTGACAAATTCCCTAGGTTGAGATTGCTCGTTTCGAAATTGAGGAGCTCGTACTCGTTACCAGGACAATGTGAAGAGGTTTCACCGTATGGGGATTCGTATATTTCAAGTACCACTACAAGAATTCTTTGTTGTCCTTTTTTCCAATGGGGATTTAATCTGAAGCCTCAGATTAGAATGTTTCATTATTCATTCTATTTTTTTAATGTGTTTGAAGGATTTAAAATTTAATGAAATCTATATTTTAGGTATTAATTAATGAAATTCATTTTAATAATTACAGTCAATTGCATCTACAGTGCCCTCCCTTTTGAGATGTGCATCTCAGTAATATTTCCTGTTTCTACCGTCCTTCTTTCCATTTATAGTCAGGACAGCGTATTTTATAATTGGATCAGATTATTCTCAAATAAATCATTATAATTTCCACCACTTTTTTTTTTCAATAATTATTTTTTCTTGGACGATAAAATGACTGAAATTGTGCGTGGTTCAACATCATTACTCTTCGCGTATGAAAATACTCAACATCCATTATATTTTCATGTATTCATAGTCATAACGTGTCCCTTTCATCCAGTCCTTACAACTACCTGTATTTCTTCACTTGCACATTATTTTTCTTCTCTCATCCTGCGTAATGCTCAAAATTCAACGTCGTTGACTGTACTTAAGTGCACGTAAGGAGTGATTTTCTCTTGCTCAAAATTACACGTTCGCCAAACTCTTCTCCCCTCCTCTCCAAATGACCATAGTGTTTATTATTCAAGTGTATATATACAATACGTGACTGTTTGAAGGAATTACTTTATCTTTTTTTTCTTTATCTTTGTGCATTGTTGATTTGTAAGAAAACAAGTGCTTGATTTTCGCAAGAGATACACGCAAGACAAGTTTTATGTTCTACGAGTTATTTCTCTTGACCTCAGTGAAGAATAAACACAAAAAGAAAGGGAGGAGGAGAGAGATCCATCAGATTTGCTGACGATTGGGCTTCTCTCAAATTCTCGAACGTGCGAGCAACAGCAATTTTTATGTACTTCCTTGCCAACTGTCGTGCCAACTACATCGATTTGTTTTTCCCAACAAGATAACTGGGAAATGAAGATAAAGTTTGAGTTTTTTACTTCGCGCCAATCGAAAACGATGAAAGAAAACGAGTGACTCACGTATTTGATGTAAGAATCTCCATCAACTTGTTATCTAATTTTTTTTTCGTTACACTTCGGCGACAAAATTGGATCTCGTCTTTTATGACTCACAATACTCTGCGAAATGAGTGTACTTGGTTTACTATGGCGTGCACATTCCAAAGCATTTAGGACATCTCGTGTACGTTGCATTGAGAGTACGGATACACAAACAAGATCGAACGAGAAAGTTTGTACGTGCGTATGTATAAGACTTATTTTCATTTTTTTTCATTCTCTAATGAAACGTAATTTCATTGAAATGATAATTTACATTGCCGTTAAGTGGAATGACCTACTTATTCGCATTTTCTTCACTTCAAGCTCAATAGGAATTATTGAAAATTCCACTGGGCTCTCGAACTTCATGAATATTTTCAGTTCATCTCTTAATTATTCTATTTATTCAATGGATCATCTTTTTATGACATTCTGAGATGAAGTTTCTCAGAATAATAATCAGCATATCAATTGAAAGTGTTACTCCATACTCTTCATCGAAGTAACATGATATACAGTTTACACCATCTACCCTTCTACAGACTCTGTCAGTTATATATTTTCATAGCGTGTCAATGAATACACTTCTTATGTAATACCTTCACACTCTCCGTTGTAGCACACTGTCTTCTCACCATTACTAATGTTCTGACACTTTTGCATCAGTATTCAGACATGTTGCAATAATAATACTGAGGCTTTTATGAATGTGCAGTCACTGTACATTTGTTTGGGACTATATAAACCAGTTTGTTTCCTAGTTCTTCAGGTATTACGGTAGCTGCACCTGATCTGGTGGACCACCTTTCTTTGTATTTAAAAAAAATTATATTTTTCATATTTTCAAGAATTTTTTCCGATTTTTTTTAGCTTTTAATGAACATTTGCGGGAAAATCAATGGTTTGAAAATTTCTATCCAAAGAAGCTTCTACACTGTTGAAAAATTCTGTTCAAATTTTCCGTGTCAAATTCCGGGGATTTTAAACGAGTCACATTCCGACTGAAAATTCAGGGAATCTCGTTATTGAAAATTCAAGTTTTTCCTTGATTTTCAAATAGTTTCAACAGAACATCAAAATATTCGGATTATTAATTTAATTCAATTAGTTCTTTCACACTTCAAGACTAGCCATTTCGAATTTTTCAAAGATGTGGAGAATAAAAATAAGTCTTTCTTGTAATTTTCTTAATTTTCCACGAGAGGAACGAAAGTAAAGACTGATTTATTTCCTTTTACCTGCAAAAAGAATTCGAAGCTATTTGCTTTCATTTTACTACTGTGCGAAAGAGGCATGAAAGAGAAATAAAATTTTGTCAAAGTAGAAGGAAGATGGAAGGACGAATGAATACATCATAAAGATGCAGAACTCCGATTTCAAAAGCTAAGATGTTCTGAGTACATTGTATAACCTCATTACTTCTTTCTATTTTCTTTCCTCGTATGGGTTCCACTCATTCCTTCGGTTCTTTCGTTTTTTCTTGAATAGGATCCAATGGCGGTTTTTCCCTCGGGTTATTCGAGATGAACATCGTAAAGAGACCGTATCTCTCGTATTCGTTTTCTTTTTTCTCATCACTTATTTTCCAAGATTCGTTCATAACTTCATTATACTGAAGCCTATTATCATTTATCTTCAAGTTTCAGATTTATTTTGAATATAAAGTTATTTTCAGTGACGTGATTATAATTTTTTCCTGCTTTTTTCGCTGATTTTTGTTGCGTGTCACACGCCATCATGTGAAAATTGTTTGATTTAGTGGGGCTCATGATGAGTGACAGTTTAGGGTCCTCTCGTCATCACAATTAATCTATTTTTATCGCAATTTATTTTTTCCCCGTTAAAGATTTTTCAGAAAATTGAAAAAAAATAACGCTCAGGAAATTACCTGAGAATGCTTCCATGCATAATTTTAAATTGCTCGTTAATTTCATTCACTTATTCTTTAATGGATGAAAATATAAATTCACAATTTGTGTACGTTCGTGATATTCTGACAGCCTACTTGAGCTATTAAAACATTACAGATACATCTATAAAATTGGCCTGAGAAACTTCTAAAAAATACTGGTGATAAAAAAATTATAGTGTGTCACAAATCTGAACCATGAAAAATAGTTCACAGTTGACTTTTTCGATTTTTTCCCCCTTTTTTTACGATCAACTTTATGTTACAAAACTTCCAGTTCATTGGTTTTAACCGTAGTACTTCGAAGGGGGCGCTGAGAAACGAACACGGAAAGAGAAAGATGAACGTATAGTGTAACGCTTCTTTATTTTTTTCTCCCCTTGCCTGAAGAGATTCGCTCAGTGTTCAACGACGAGGTCCGACCTGAATCCTAGCATTTAACGACCCGATGAAAACCTCACTCGAGGGCTTATGTACACTGTCCATAGCTGCAGGCTTGTCGTTCTTTCTTCTCTCTTTCTCTATCTTGATACTTTTTCACCTCTTTATTCCGATTTAAACACTTTCAAGCTGATAGCTCTCTCACAATCATCTTGAAAAACAGTTTCCGTTGCAGTAAGTACACTCATCGAAAAATATTCCAGCGTGAAATGGTCTACTTTGTAAACCAGGCATCCAGGCAATTGTCAATAATTTATTTACAAATATTCACGTACACATTATCCCTGAAAATGTACAAGAGTCACGATAAAAACTACATAAATTCTCTTTCTCTCGCTAAGAAATTTTATTTCAATTTTTATTGTTTCATGCTAGTTATAACAATCCACAATATTTAGAGCATGAAGTATAATTACACTTGAGAAGAAAAATCAATCGTACCAAGTGGTGCATTGCTTATTTACGATTAGAAAGGTTTATTAGTTATTTCTGGATTCTTCTCGTTTTCCATGGATAAATCATCGATAAGTGTGAAATAAAAGAGTATTTCATGACAGAAAACATTGCAAGTTATATTTTCAAATACTTTGCAGAATAGTAATTCATTGTATTTTGTTCCTCATAAAAAGTAAATCCAGTGATATTACTGGAAACGCACTGAGAACAATACACCGAGGGGGGTTTCCCTTTATTTTTTTTCTCTTTTTTCCGTTGGGTACTACGAAAATGTGTTGCGTACAGGGGGGGAGGGTGGCTGGAAGTATGTATATGTGGCTTTTAGCCATTGCGCGAGAATAAGTGGCCGTATGGAATGGTTCAGAAGCCACACCGCATACAATCACTTTGGCTATGCCCCTCGGACACAAAAGAACGTGCAACAGGTCAGTACGGAACGCGCTGAGAGGGGAGCAAAACTGGGTAACAGTGGCTCTCTCTGTATTCACCTCTAGCCAAACTCCCGGCAACATGGACGTGGGAATATAAGTTACATGCAGCAAAAATTGAGGTGAAGTAAACAGATTTTTGGTTTTCAGAGATTTCCTATTTTTCCTCAGAGGTTAACTGCAAGATTGAAGACGGGAATTATTGTTTTTTTTTGTGGTTAAGATAAATTTTTCTTTCTCTCAATGAAATTATTTACAGTTTCTTTTACTGTTAGTTACGAACATTTCATTATTCCGTGTTTTATTGAATTTGTTTTATGATCCTGCGGATAATTTTGAATGAACGAAGAACGTAATTCTCAAATTGAAATGAGGAAATGTCAAGTGACAAATAACAGAAATTTATGGAATTGATAATTCAACTTTCAAGAGCCACTTGACTTGATTAATTCTCAAGAATCAGTGATAATTCCGTAATTTCCCCCGAAACTTCAAGAATCCCATGAGAGATAAGAGGTGCAACGTGTGTTCTTGCGTTGAATACATTGAATTCATTCAATTCACAATGGGCCACGTGGCAATACTTCTCCCCCTAATCTTTAACACCACGCACTTTGCCTATCTCTATTTAACCAGAAAATAAGAGCAGCCAAGAAATTTTGATTCATCTAAAAGCAGAACTGTTGAATGAAATAAATGCATACAATATTTTTGCTATGCTAAAAGGATTTAGTGCTTAACTTCTTTATTTCCACTCGATGTAATTTTGTTTCTGTAAACCGCACCACCAAACGAGACTGATTCACGAGCATTCTTCGGTGATCTACCACCTGACAACGGGAATGCACTTACCATGACGATATCAAGGTTATGCAGGCTCGGTTCAACGCACTTCCCGTCAGTGGATCGTTTTACTTGCTCTCCTGTCGCTCAAAACTCCAAACCATTAATATTGCAGCCGGCTCAATTTATAATTTCACTGCATGAAGAATTTCCTGGAACAAAAGGACTTTGGTATTTAGATTGAAGTCACCTGATTCACACTGCAATTACTCTTCCCGTAACTTTGATTCTGAGAGAAATTGGAAAGGAATTTATTTTTCCGTAAAGTGCCAATTGAAATTGTTCCAATAACGAATTTATACGCAGAATCGATTGCAGACTCGGAGCAGTGAAAGGAATTATTAATTAATTCCGAGAGAAAATATTGAACGAGTAGAAACTCACAGACGACGTTGGAAGTCACTAACTCCCAACGAAAATTGGAAAAGCGATAACTATGGAAATAGAATTGAAAAAAACCTGTTAATTGAATTAACAAGAGAGGAAAGACGAGTCGGTAAGAATACAGATGTAAGTTAATAAAATGAAGAGAGAAAAACTAGTGAAAATGTGGAACGTGTAAGGTGCGCGACCTGGCTGGGCACCTGTGCCGTTAAACGGTGCTGAAAGCGTGACGAGCAAGAAGACTTTTGACCTCTCGACACGGCTCACTCCATCCGAGAGCCTATATAAATTTTCCCTTACCTTTTTTTTTAATAACATGCAGCGGATGGTTGCCTATAATAGAAGACCTTTATTCCAGTCTTCACTGTGAAATTGAAAGATGAAATTCACTGAAATGTTCAAGTCGAGTGGAAATTATTGAAGGAAAGAAACTATGAAATTAATAGATAAATAAATCATACAAAAAGTTATTATTTTATTGAGGTTAATCATTTTTTAATTGGACATTCTGCTTTTCTCCTTCTGAGTAATTTATCGGTGTGAAAAATTGTTCATTAAAGGCACAGTTTCAATTACTATTTTTTTTACTTCCCATGTAGAAAATGCCGCAAGTGATAAGCTTGCCGTACTTACAACTATCGCCACTTACTTTGATTTTTTCTATTTTCTTTGTGGGCACAAAATATGTATGTCGAGAAATACTTGGGTCAACGTATTACTATTATTTTTTTCCCCTCCACTGTTTTATAACGGTTGTTCAGGAAATAAAACCGGTACTGAGCGATTAGTTTTGACCTCATCCTCAGAAACGTCTAATAAATAACGCTCTTTTGTCAGATGCCCTTTTTGTGACCTGTCAAACAATTTTTTCTTTTTTTCTACGAATTTTTATCTCTCTTAAAATTATGATTCTTTTCCCTCCCTAAAAAATAATGAATTGACGCTATTACTGTTATTCCAGAAGTTTGAGACTCCGTTGTTTGTGTATAAAAAATTTTTTTAGTGTGCAATAAAAAATCTATGCAAGACAAATAAAAGGAGGAAAAAATCAGAATAAAATAGGTTTATAGACACTTTCCTGGCATCGTTTACCCGGGTATGCGTTACCTATTTATGATTTTTATATACTCAGTTTCATGTAAATCGTAGTCGGCGGGCGTGCAAAAGGGAATGCCAGTACCCTTCGTAGCGGAACCAAAGTGCCGAGTACACTTCGTGGAAATCTCACATAACTCGTTCGTATTACACCCGCTTATAACAGACGGTTATCTTTTCTTTCAATTTTTTCCTTATACCTTTCTTCATTCTTCCTCGGATGTTTTTTTCTCATCATTTTTAGTGCCATTTCAAATGTCGATACAACACGTATTCTGGCTGTCACGCAAGAGCACGTTACCTTTTTGTCCTCATTCAATATTTAAACAAAGAAACCAGATTGAATTTTTGTTATATTTTAGTTGAAAAAGAAACGATTGTTTCTGAACATTTTTTTCCTCTGTTTAAATTTCTTTCGATAATTTTTTAAAGATTTTTACCGCTAGTAAATTGGCTCATTGGTTCCGCTGTTTTCACGAACTCAAGGCGTTCTTTCTTTTATTCATTACGACGTTTTTTGTGTTTGTGTTGGAGAAGACGACACAGACGTTAGAAATTACTTGTTGTCTTACGTGTCACGCTCTTGTGAGCTTCTACGTAACACCTGGATCATCTATATGTTTTGTTGAGCAGGTGAAATTTTCCAATGCCCCTCCGGCACTATTTTGAAGCCGGATGTTACGTTACATTGATGAAAATCATCTACGTAACGCGGAAGTGAATAAAGTAATTTATGTGTACTTTCTGGTGGGTTCTTCAATGTAATTAAATTCATTCAAATGACCAATCAAATTCACTGAGCAACAATAGAAAGGAACAATTGGGTATTCAGATTGAAGGGTAACGGGATCTGCAACAGTTCTCTAATTTTCAAATGATTGTTTTGTTCATGGTAGTCGACTTTTTTGGAGAACAAAAGTTTAAGTGGTAAACTGAGATGAGTAAATTTTGGGTGCAGTTGGGTTTTTGGTAATTTTTCTCAATAGAAAGGGATAGAGAAATTTCCAAAGATCTTTTTTGTAGTCCTAACTTTTCTGTACGACAAAATTTCAATGAAAGTTTCTTCAATTATCTTACTTTTTGAAATATTTTCAAAAAACTAGCGCTGGAGATAAGTCGAATTATCTTCCTTTACCACTTCACTAATGATTTATCTGTAAAACATTCGTTCGGAAATTTATTAAATACATTACCCTTTAACAGGAAGTTTACTGATCTCACAAATTTTGGTCTATTTTAGGAGCGAGTGAAAATATAAATTTTTTGTACTCATTTGCATTCAATTTTTTTTTACTAACACAAAGCTATTACAGCGTTGAGTGAAGTTACATTAATGAGGCTAATGCGTCTCGAGTGTAATGACAAGATGATGTGTATGAGCATGAACGTCTTTGTAAACGCCCGCAGAATCTTAGTGTAACTACTTTAGGCTTCTTCTTGGCATCAGATGAAGTAGTCGACGTGCGTCTCCATGAAAGACTAGAGTTTACTGATGTTATCTAAAACGAAGAGAGAGAAAAAAAATTGCAACCGTTATGGACTGAAACTAGAAACTTAGACAGCTTCATACGCCGAGGTTTATGCTGTTGGTGAATATTAAATTGTTATTACTATAGGACATTAGAAATGGAAAAAAATCACAGATGATTTTAGTTTCCTTAATGAACGAAAGCATGCTTTTTTTTTGTGTCACCGTGAAATTGCTTAGTGCAGTTTGAAAATCATCGTATTTTCTTCTAGGGTTCATAAAAAATTAAGAACATTAAAATTCGAGAACATTATGATTTGAAACAGGGAATGAGCATTGAAATTTCAACGAGCTACCTGAATTTTCAAGTACGAATAAAAAATTTAATAATATATGAACTTGAATTTTCTAGCATTCGAAAATTCAACAAAAGAGGTC
>JABSMS010024698.1:0-27460 GCA_018902275.1 Aleiodes sp. PSUC_FEM 10030003
ATAATAATAATAGTAATAATAATTTCATTCGTATCGTTCGAAATTCTTGTATTACATTTTTTTCGTTGGGGGGAGGGTCTTTATCAATACTTACACAGTGGCATTGTCGAGTGTGAGTTGACTGTTGATGCCATTTCCATGATGCGTGAGGTGTCCATTAAATTCACTCTCACCATTACCCTGACTATCCTCCAGCAGACTCTTGTTGCTCTGATTAATGCCATTGCTGTGCGTTGTACCGTTACGCACAATGTCAGTTAGGCTGTTACTCCCGGTATTATGATCCTGCTGTTCTACGTTAATCAATTGTTGAGTTGCTTCGGAGATTAGACTCGCTGTCATAACATCCTCACTTTTATTTCCAGGCATTAGTTTACACTCATCACTCGGGCTTTCATCTTTTGATTTATCACCATCGCCATTGTCACCCTGATGGGGGGAAAAAATAAATTAATTGATATATTATTGATGATTTTAATATGAAAAAAATCTAAATCTGCAAGAAAAAAATTCTTTTTTTTCCTGCACGGCTAAATACAAAGGATTCATGAAATTGTACCTTCGTTGGTGTGTTGGCTTGATTATTTCCACCTCGAGTACGTTTCATAATAGCTTCAACTCGTTTACGTCTAGCAATGCGCTCTTCTTCCTCCTTCTTCAGGCGTTCAACCATCTCCAATCGTTGTCTGGGAGAAAGAGAAAACATTTGGAAAATTAATATTCATTATTGAAATGATTAATTTGAACAAATTGATTTCAACTCGATTGGAATTGCTTACTTTTCCGCTTCCTCTCTGGCCTTGCGTTCAGCCTCTTCTTTCTCGATTTTCTGTCGTGCTTCCTCTTCACGTCGCTTTCTATCCTCCTCCTCACGGCGTTCAGCATCCTCAATTGCCTGACGTAGCCTTTGTTCCTCAGCTTCACGTGCTTCGTTGGCTAAGCGCAGTGTCTCCTCTTCTAAACGACGTTGCTCCTCTTCTTCAGCTCGTTGTCTTTCCATCTCAAGGCGTTCCTCTTCCTCCTATTGAAAAAAATATTCTTACATTGTAAACAGAGGATACAAAAGAAAAAAAACATCAAAGAACTCGTAATGATCATCTTGCTTTCTATATTATTGATTAATTCTTGATTTTCTATAGATTTTTCCTTTGAAGATAGTGATGAGAAGAGAATTAGGAATGCGCGATGTTGAACGATATATCGAAGTCTTCGATAATTTCATTCGATTAATCTGTGTTTTTCGATGATTATTATCGATGTTTCCGATGTCGATTTTTTTTCAATATTGCGCATTCCCAAGGAGAATGTGTTTTTCATCACAGAGTATCATTGGGTTGAAGATACCTTAATGATACTGTGCAACATTTTATTGTGAGAAGGATAAAAGTAATATTTACAAGTCGTTGGCGTTCAAGTTCTGCTTCACGTTCAGCCTGTTCACGTGCAAGCCTTCTACGTTCAGCTAGAGCAGCCTTTGCCTCTTCTTCTGTAGTAATTCGAATTTTGGCAATCATTGAGGCTGACATATCAACAGTTTCCTCTACAGCAACTTCAGCTTTTACTTCAGGCTCAGAGCAAGATTTTTTCTCTCTAATCTCTTCTTTTGGTGGAAGCTCTCGAATTGGTGGAGCTACTGGGACTGATTCAACTGCAGAAACACTCTCAATCATGGGATCATCTAAATCACTCTTTTCCGGAAATTTCTCACTACCCTGATCCTTTTTCTCTTCTTGTTTCTCCTCAGTTTTTATTTCTTTCACTTCCTTACAATCATTATTCTTTATTATCTCTGTTGTATTTTGCCGTATAAGAGGTAGTTGTTCAGTGCCTGGGCTCTGCAGTGGTGTAGCTTTTGGTGTCACACGGGGAGACGCTTTTGCACTCTTGATCAACTTGTCACTAGGTTTTTTTACTGATTCTGTACTTGTTCTCGGTGTTGATGGTTTCTTTGGAGTTGTGTGAACCTTTGGCAGTGGTGGCTTTGAATCCTTCGTAGCCTTTGCGTCAGTCAAATCTGAAATATAATTTATTAGGACGTATTCTCCAACATCAATTAAATGAATTTAATATATTACTTTTTTTTTCCAATTGAGAAATATCGTAGTAATTGATTTTGTACCTTATATTTTTTTTAATCAAGAAAGTTGATGGCATGACCACTTGATAAATATTATGCATGACCAGCGTACTTTGTCAATTTTGTACATTTCTACGATATTTCAAAATGCAGGTTGTATTATAAATTTTTCGAAATCAACTTACATGTGCAATAGTCAAAAAAAAAAAAAAAAAAAAAAATCAACTTTGAATACAAGAATTCAGAAACACAGTTACAAATAAAAACACTAATAAGTTTGGAAAGCTTTAAAATAATTTAAGAAGTACAAATAACGATAATAATAATAAAAAGATTTTATGGAAAATAATAGCTTAGAGCTTCGACAAATTTGTGTTCACAAGTTAATCTCGTCTAATTTGTGTAGGGAAAATGACTTTGATAGATTCTTTTGGATTTAGAAAGTTATCCATGCTCACTGTTTTTCTCAGTGACTGTGACGCCAGTCCCGGCGATAGAAGCGGGTCGCGGACGTCGCGGTGTAGATGTTCGTGGACGCAGATTGACGCTACTGCTGGCCACGCTGCTGCCACTTTGTTGACTCATGGAGCTGTGCGGTCGCGATGGGCTGTTTGGCGTCACCTCACCGCTACGCATACCTATACATCGAGTTTAATCGAATTCCACGATCAACAATATGCCATATGATTTTTTTTACTAATCTATTTTTATTCAAGTTATTATCCACATTTAACCAGTGTCATATGAAACCATTTGGTAGTAATGTCTTCAACTTGTGTCTTCTAATTGTTTGAACATAGTTTATACATGAAAAGTTTCTCGCTTTTGAAGAAAGCAAAAAAAAACAAAAATACCCATCACCAATTGTCGATGCTCTTGGAAACATTGTTGAAAGTTGTAAAATTAAGATATTGAAGTAATTATGAAATTATAAAGTTTGTAAAGATATCATATGAAAATCAAGATAATTCAAATCAAAATAAAGAGAGAATGTTAATTGTAAATTAAATGCAAGTTTATATAATTTTCTTTAACCAATTTCTATAGGAAATAATGTGTTGACCTTACCAAGTGTTCTGTTGTTAGTTACCGTGAATATACTTCCACCTCGTCTCACGTACAAGCTTCTTCGGGAGCGTAAAGGAATTTATAGCGACGTGAGCTTCGTTAATCAGTATTAAATCAGTATGATGAATGTAAAATAAAAAAAATAAAAAATGAAAGAAAATAGAACAAAAAAATTCGCATGCTCAAGAAAGTCTATTGATTAATATATTAGACATATTAGTATCATTGATTGTCATTGATGACCATTGATTAATCTCGGCTCAGTCGCATTGCAAAAGGAAAAAAAAGAAACAAGCTGAAGTATTTGCGTATCCAACTCCTCATTTTTGTAGTTTTTGTTTTTTCTATACATATACGTGTAGATTACAGCTAATACTTGATGGGAAAAATTGAGTGTAAGCTCATAGAGAAACACAGTGTAAGCTTAAGATTGTTTTTATAATTTGATTTCCTTTAAGAAAAAGCAGGTGATGCAGAGAATTTATCTCCATTCTGTTTATCTGGAAGAGTTGAATTCACAAAACCATTGCCTTACCTTGATTCTGATGATTTTGCTGTTCTCTAGCTCTTCTGCGTAATTTTTCAGCTCTAGTGGGCCTAGATAATGCTACAGCACCCGGTAGTGTACCCATGCTACGTGAATTATTTGATCTTTTAAGACTCTTTGAATCGGGCGCAGCCAAATGCGACATGCTTCGACTCATGCTGGTAGCGCCCAAGTTCTGAGTACCATTTTGTTGTTGATGCTGTTGTTGCTCATTAAGAGTACTCAGCTCATTAATACGTATTTTCCGTGGCTGTGAAAGCTGATCCAATCTTGACATTGAGTAAGTCCTACCTGGTGAACGTGTGAAGGCTTTAGCACTTGAGCTACGTGAAGTAGATGGTGGTCCATCACGTGGCGACGGTATCGTCGGCATGAGGTCAGTTCTTCGTCGATTAACGCGTAGATAAACTGACGTTGGTGTACCAGGTGTTGCATCACTTTCGTCACCTGAAAATTTTTAACCTTAATAACAAACAACATCTACAGCTAAATGCATGGTAACGCTTAAACAACCTGTCGGAAAGACACAAATTTACATGAAAAGAAAACATGATTATTCTTGACAATAACAAAATACAAATTCAACGAATTCAAAATAAAATGATCAGTTTTTCAATAACATTCATAAAAATTTTCCATCATCCATATTAATTATGGGTGAACCATGATGTTTATATTATTTCCAATTTATGATTTGAGAGCCTCGAAAAACAAATAATACTGTGTCAAACTTATTCATTGTCCTCATGATAAACTCATGTTTGGAACTATTTGATGGGTGGTACTAAGTAGATATAAAACCAACTGGTTTGGCATTCACATGCAAGCAAACTTATTCGCGTTGAGGAGAATGAGGAGAAAAACATACAAACTATGGAAGAAGAGAAATAAGTAACAATCAGTTATGATCTGCAACGTTTCTACACTCATAGTATCGAAAAAACACTTGACCGCAAAAATGCATGCAATATTGCGTAATTAGAGTATGCTATAAATGTAATGAATGTGAAGAAATGATAACGAGTACAGTGTAGAAGCCATTCGACGATTCATTCTAAGCAAAACAATACTTTATGAATGATAGAGATAAAGAGAAAGTGTAGATGGAAATATGATTTGTTTTTATTGTCCCGGATTGCAGGCTCCTTGAGGCGTTCGTTATCGGAACTCACCGCTGGTCGCGCGCTGAACCGCAGTACGCCTAGTCTCATAATCCGATTTATCATCGATGGCAAAGATGTCAGTTGTGGGAGGCAGCGAGAGACTGGCTCTTTTATTTTTTGCTTGGGTTAAAGAAGGATCGGGGCTAGAATTCCAATTGAATACCTCGTACATTGACGAGGACATTCTCATATCTGCGAACAAATTTAACCAAGGAAAAAGTAATTCTGCAACTTTCTTCTTTCTTTTCATTCTCTTCAATATTTTTCTTTCTCTCATTTATTGTTTTCACTTGTATCTATGAACGGAGAGTGATATGAGACTTGTGAAGTGTGCATCGATGCATAACTAAAGAAAGCAACCTAAACCATTGGGCGTGGGCATTAAGGCGTGATTAGTTCCTGCAGAAAGAATAACTCATTTCTTTCCTATCAACAAAAAATAAGAGAATTTGATTTTTCGCTAACCAAAACGAAAATTAACAAAAATTGAAGATCAACAATAGAAAATATGTTGTGAAGGAACAATTGAATTCAGAAATACATATTGATTTAGACACATGTGTCAAAGATGTTTTGCCATGCGGAGAAACAATTTTTCACAAAATTAGTTATTATACTGATGATGAAGATAATTGTGGAAAAAATTTATGACTCTGAGCCGAATTTATAACATTTATGTAGAGGACAATATCCGCTAGAAATATAAAATACAGAGGGTATAAAATACGAACAACTAGGAAAAATTCAAGCTCTACCATTTATAGACATTTCATACCTGTTTCGAAGCTGGGAATTCTCCTTTCAAATTGCGCTGAAGAAACTTAAATTAATTACAACTATAACTTTTGAAAAGAAAAAAAAAGAAATTCTAGCAATATAATAACCCGTCCAACCTTAGTAAGTCCCAGAAAGATGTCCTAAATTCGGCCCAGGCTGGCATTCAACCGTCTCCAGATATTCTTATGATTATATAGTGTATATAGAATTGAAATAACAATCGTACCTTCACCCGGTTTTCGATCAAGTCCACCAGCTGAAGTAGCACGTTTCTTACTGCCATCCAGTTCCCTTTCGGATGATCGTCTAGTAAGTGGTTGTGCCGTTGGAAACATCATGACGTTAGTCGTTGATGTTGCTCTACGGGTACCCCAGAATGAGGAACCACCAGTGTCTGCTGGTTCCAACATTCGTGGTGTTGAACTACCAAATGCAAACACAATGTGCGATCTTTCATTTTTTTTCTTTGCTTCGATACGAGCCTCTCGTTCTTGATTTTTCCGTAATATTGCTTCTCTTCTTTCTCTCTCTGCTTCCCATATGAGACGCTTTCGTTCTTCCACTTGGATTCGTCTATGAAATAAGTTATATATCAAAATAATGTTTATCGCCGTACAATATGAAATTGACAAATATGTCATTTCAAACGTAAGGAAGAGACGGTTGTCTCCTATTTATGAATATTTCATACAAAAGAATTGAATTTTTCAGGTCTATTCTCTGTTCTCTAACATATGCATTTACCTATCGGTGTCCCTCGACCTAAGTTCATCAATGCGTCTCCTCCGTTCCTCCTCTCTTTGCTCTCTGAATCTCTGCGCAGCAAGTGCTTGCTGCCGAAGCTCTTCAAGTTTACGTTGTCTCTCCTCATTTTGCCTTTCTCTCACCAATTTTACCCTGTCTATGTCCTTTCCACTTCCGGTTGACTCACGACCTGAAACAATCATTTTACAATTTTTCTTTTGGGATAAGTATTCTATACGAGATAATAGTTCCACATTTTTTAAAGTCATAGATTGTATTGCTGACGTTTCATGTTGCGCATTAAAGAAGAACAATTATGGAATGGAGATTCATGAGAAGATGAAGTAAGAAGGACTTTAGAAATAGAACGGAAATATCGGATTTTAATTGGAATTGGAATTTCCTATGCAATGCAATGTTTGAGAGGAGTGAGAGTATTTGAGATAGGATCATTTCAATGATTCCATTCAATAGCTCATGAAATTTCCCATGAAAAACATGTGTAGAAATTGATTTTCATGTTTTTTTTAAATTCGACTCTTTTCGCTAGATATTGAAGGTTTCCTCAATCCTTCGATTTTCGGAAATCTTCAGTTTTTTTTGCGAATATCTCTGTTTTTATACATTTGGGTGATTTCCCAATGATTTTTGAGGGAGTTATTACTAAAATTCCTAATTAATCAGCCTGAAACTAAGTGGACTGTAATTCTTGATGATTCCTTCATTCCACTACTTAACGTGCAACTTGATAGGTACAAGTATCTTGATTGGTTTGAAAATAAATGAGTTGAGGCACTATTGAACATCTTAAATACTAGATGTTCGCGTATATTTATCTATCTACAGTTTAACTCAAAGATAATGTACTTTATTATTATGAGAAATGATAGTGGATTGCTTGTGGGCTTCTCTCTTTAGCCGAAACAATCGAATTAACAAAAAAAAATGCCTTTGACACATGTTTTCCTTTGGAAATTTTTTCAGTTTTTTAAATGAGAAAGTATCATTAGAAAAAACCGATCTCCGTCTGTTACATTAAATTGTTCATTCCACCTTTCCCTTTCCTTTGAGAAGCTGTAAATTGTTCTTCTTTTCTGAAGAATAAAAATCGTGAGATAATTTGATTTTTGATTGCGATACCTTGTTTATCATTAGGATCTTCATCTAGCGAGTCTTCATCGTAGAGACTGCGACGCTTGGAATCTGTCAAGAATATAAACGATATTATTATTATGTCATGTTGATGGGCGTGATTGGCTCTAAAAAACTTTGTAATACTTCAAGAATGAATTTTTTCAAAATTACTGATTGGTTGAGGAATCACAATTTATCAATCAGAATAGATGCATATGGTCTCATATCATGCAGTATTTGGGCAAGAGAAAGAAATTAGAATACTTGTTCGCTGAAAATCATGAGCCACCGTATCATTCATTTACTCTTCATTGGAATCAATTTTCTCTTATTCTTGGTAAATTAATTATAGAAAAAAAGATAAAATACTTCATACATGTTACAGAATTGAGCTTGTGAATCAGAAGGTTACGCGTTATTGTTCAATTTGATTTCTGAAAGTAAAAGAGTAGTTTTCTACGCTCGCCATTGAATGTTCGGTTCTCTTGAAATCAAACTGGATTAGAAATTTTACTTAGAATTGATTATTTAAATTTGCACATTCTAGCTGTTAATCAAATTTATTTTCTCATTACTCTTCATTTAAATGATCAATTAGAAATAATCACCATGCAGCAGACAATATCCTTGGATTGAATGAGAAGTTTTACCTGAATATTTTACCGGTTTAGTATCATCATACCCGATATTCGCAAACCAATGCATCGTTTCTTCTAAAGATAATGAAAAGTTAAATATGACTTTTTTAAAATAAAATTCAAGCGATAAGAAAGCTCATTCTAGAAATGCTTAATTACAATTTATTGTAGTTGTATAACTTGATGATATTGTTTCCGTTCGTAGAGCGCAATGCCAAATATGCACTCGCTGGGTTTTGATAGATTTTATCTATTTTCTTCAAAATAGATGTTCTGACTCAGATCATCGATAATACTATTAATTTTTTCAAACATTACCGTCCAATAAATATATTTCTCATTGATTGTCCTGATATAAAATCAAACGAGAAAATTTCATTCACCAACTTGATTAAAAATAACTGAGAAAATCATTGCAAAATACCATACCCACAAGAATATGAGGAAATATTCTCATTTTTTTTTCTCATCTCAACCATAGGAGATGGCATATAGTGAACTCTACGAGTATGAAGAGAAATCCCGAATATGCATGTACAACGACCGATTGGTGATTTCGAGGGTTAATTATATCATAGGCCTTGCTGAGTCAGCCTCAGGGTGGTTGCAATCATGAGAGCTGTGAAGCGCGAAACCATTTGCGATGCCAATTGAGAATATTCGATTTTCTATGAATGACAGAACGAGACTGGTCGAACGAAACGGAGTTTATTTCCTGTTCTTCTCAGCAAAGTTACACAATTTCATTTTCATGCTATACATCAAGTGATTTAAATGGAGAAAAGCGGTTGGAAATTGACTTTTTCTCTTTATATTTTTAATCCCATGGAGTTAATAAATTTCCTTATCATCAAAATTCTACACCATTAGTTTAGTAGATACAACCATTGAATTTAACATTCAATGCTGTCAATACCGAGAGAAATGGAATAATCGGTCACTTGTGAATGAGAAACCTGAATAGCCAAAACCATATGCCAGTGAATAACTATCTAAAAAATGCTCGGAAAAAATTGCAATCAAATTTGTTTGAAGTCTAATTTGAGGAATATTCAATCGCAATACGTCATTTTTTTGTTCATAATAATTGTGTTTATTTGAGACGGAAGGTTTGATGGAAGTTCTTTAATCAAAATCATTAATTCATCAACTAAAGAATACTTCAATTTCTGATATGCTGTCGCTTTTCACATTACAAATGAGTGATACAGAACATGGAAAACATGAGACTGAACTCTCATGTGAGAATCAACTTCCAAAGAGTGACAGAAAAATTACCTTGGCTAAAACAATGCCATGTGTAAAATAGAAAATATTAGATTTATGAAAAGAAAGAGCGACCAGCTCATGATTTTGCACAGAAAAAAATTCTAGAAATGAAGAATGAATATTCTTCATCCAAGAATACACTATATTCTTGCTTGAAAAATTTCATATTCTCAAATTATAATTATTTTTGACGAAACAAATGGTGTCATTGGAGAATTTTTATAGCAATGAATATGAAGGAATTGATAATATCTAATTATCTTTCTTATAACTTTACAACTGACACTCAATGACAATGTAGAAAGTTGAAGTTTGTGATAGTGCCCATACATGATTTTTCTTAATTCATGAATATTAATTTTGAATTAAGAATCTTTATATTCTCAATGCAACGACTGAATGATTCTTCAATCAAGAATAATTTTTTTTACGTGATCTCATGAAAAGATCCATTTTTTCGTTCTATTCTTGAAAAGAATAATTTATTTTGTATCTACGGCAGATAATAAGGGATGTGTCAGAAAGTATGAAGTTTGATTTGTCAATCCCTTTCCCGGGATTTTTTTTATCCGTTCTTAGTTTACGCTGCATTTTTCCTAAGCTACCTAATGAAGAATTAAACGTCAGGCGAAGCGCCTCTGGAAGAAAGAGAATTCTCTTTGCAAAGGGCTAGAAAGCAAATGTATTGTCAGAAGGAAACATCCACTATCCTCAATTTTTCAATTTTAGCATTCTAGACCGGTGAATAGAAGAATAGTTACCTTTCGTGAGAGAGTGGCGATTGTGTGCAGAGCTGGACCGTTGGTTGGTTTCCTCTGGAGCGGCTCCGGCTGAAAGCAGAAGAAAAACAAATGAGATTCAATTCTCAAATTTATCGACATAATGAATATCATCGACTACTTTCAATTGTAGAATAGATTCATCTGAGTATGCTTATGAATCAGTTATCTTTTTCCTTTCGATTTTCTCCTGAGAAAAGACGAGACACTTGAAAACTCAATTCCCGAACAAATAAAATGATCGAAAAAATCATGAAGTTTGGTACCAGTGTCCAAAGGGTTTCTGAGATATTTTAAAGTGAATTTTTTTCAGAAGTAGTTTATATTTTCGGAGCTATTCATCCGATTTTTCATTTATTTCCCGCGCTCATTACATGGATAAAGGTATTTTTTCTAATGTTCTTTCCCAAATTTGCAGTTTTGCATGCTTTCTTTTTGAATGAACACTCACAATTTATTTGGTTATTAAAAAGAGCACTATTATCGTTCAGGAATGAGCCCATGCTGTCTTCCGCGGGGCAATTAGAAGAGGTACAAAAAGAGTCATTTAAAAAGTATAAATTAAATTTTTTGTATGAGATTTGTATGTTTGAAAATGATCCAATTACATAAATCCCGATCCTATTATTTTGAATTTCAATTCCCTTTTCATGTCCAAGAACGTTGGTTCACGAAACAGATCAGTTCAGACAAGATAAATACCGTTTTTTATTACGCTCTCGGATTTCATTGTCTAGTATCGTCTTTTCATCCTCTCTGCTTGAACTTGATCTGAACTTGTATTTTTCATCGCATTTATTTTCTAGTTCACAAAATGTAAAATTAATGTGTACAAAAAAGATTAATAGATATTAGAGACCCACAGGATGTAAATTTACAAGTAAGCTTATGTACTTGAAGTTTCAATGCAGATTAAATAAAAAAAAAAAAACATTTCCTAAATCTCGTCAAGTCAATGGATATTCTTGAAACGATACAAGAAGAATTAAGATAAGAGAGTCCGGAGCAAAGTGAACCTCCGGGGCAGAATGTTCCGGCTTTTTTTTTTGAAGTGACGACTTCTACCATAAGATTTGGAAAATTACTCAGCAATGTAGACATGGTGGAACATCTCGAATTTTTGCGGATCCTTCACTCTGAAAATTTTTCTAGATTCTAGGTTCTTACAAGTTATGAACAATTAAGCATTCGAAAGTACAGTGCTAATGTAGCAGCAGAAATGAAAGCAAAAAAAGTTGAAGAACGCAACGAATTCGCCATCTTACTTATTTTTTAAAAATAATTGACATGGTTGATGATCGACTGAAAATAGCAGCATCGCTACATGAGCGAGAAGATTTTGTCATAACACAGAAATGAATTAAAGTTGGATGGGAGTAAATTTTCTAATCGAGTTTTTTCTCGTTATCCGACAAGGAAAACGATTTTCTATTCTGTTCGCAAGTAAACATTTGGAAAAAATATCCCTGAAAGTGTAAAGAGTAAAAATTTAATTTCGAATAACACATCGGCCGAGTACGTATGTATTTGTCATAGTATCGAATATAGGTTCCACAACCATCGAAGGAAAATGATATTGGAGGGATACATGAACTCGTACAAGTTTGATGTGATACTGAGTCGTGCCTCTCTTCCCCAATATGGTTCCTTAAACCAGGTATGAGAATAATTGCGTGGATTTAAATATATTTTGTGAAGGAAAGACTATTATTCTAAGACTATTATATATCATAAGAAGTAATCCAACTGCATGATGTGGCCAATGCGCATTCAATATAATGTCTAATTATATGGATCTCTTTATGAATAAAGTGAATTGAACTCTAGTGATACACTGCAAGATAGAACAATAAAGTCCAAACTTTTCCAATCGTTAACTTTTCCGGGTATTTTCTCCGGGTTTCATGAAATTTTAATGGTAAATTAACTCACCTTCTGAAAACTGGTAAGAAGGAAGTTAATCACTTAGGCGAATCTCACTTTCACATTTAATATTCTTAAAAAGGTTATCTAAATGCTTTCCATCATGTATCCGGTTCGAATATGATTCAAACAAATGATTTTTTTTGAAGAAATGAAAGGCGATTGGATTTTATTCTTCCTTGGGTAAAATTAATTTTACACTGAACAAAATTGGTCTTCTTTTCCTTCTCTTTTTTGAAATTAATTAACAATTTTCTGATGCACTATTGATACGGACGGAGAATGAGGAATCGATTCATCTACTTCACAGTGAACTCCCTAAATTTTATAAGAAAACTTTGTTATGCCCTGGATTCCACGAGGTATGCGTTGCTGAAATCAGGGTTACATCAACATTGCGTCAAATTGCGTCAGCGCGACATTTGCCTACATAGCTGGAGTATGCTGACCGAACGACGAAATGTAAATGATAATCAATGATATAAGAGCCGCATCGAGAATTGGGGAGACCGGCCTCGAATGAGCTCCAACGTTGAACCGACGTTGCTAAAGTTTTTGTTACCTCAGATGAAATAGAATAAAGCATTTAGTATTTGTTAGAGGTATCGTGCGAATCTATGGTTACTTATAAAATTCCAATGAAGTTGTAATATATCTTGATACCTCCAGGATAGGAACGCGTTAGGCTCAAGATGATTGAAATGAGGCTATCGAGTTACTGATATTGGTGATCCAACATTGGAGAAACCCTACACAGGATACTTCTTTCTTCGAGAAGCAATTTTTTTTACAGACGATCATTCTTCTCCTTGTATCTTTTTTCGTCTGCTATTATCAAGTCTATTTATTGTTCCTAATAAATTAAATGGTTTGTTCTCACTGGAGTTTGCAATTTCAGTTCCTTGCACAGTCTGAATCTAATTGCTAACAGAGTTTGCATCACTCTGGATGTGCTTGGAGATTATCTTAAAAATATCGAAGGCAGGTATGTGGTAGAAATGAGATTAAGAATTATGGGGGGAGAATGAAAAGTAATAAATAGTTCCATAATTCTTTCAAGTGGCAATAGTATAGATCCGGGTTCTATAATCATATTCCACAGAAGTATCTCTATTTAAGTCGATAGTGTTTTCTTGCGATGAATGCATCTCAAATCATTGACGGAAATATCATGAGAGATCCTGGTGGATTTGAATCCTAAGTTACTCATATGGATTGTAAAGTTTGTGAATTTTAACGATAATAATAATTCAAGATAAGAATTGAGAACTTGAGGTATTCTGTCTATGATGAAACATTATAAGCTTCCAACTTGGTATAGAGCAATTATCCATCTTTCCGGTATAG
This sequence comes from Aleiodes sp. PSUC_FEM 10030003, assembly GCA_018902275.1. Taxonomy (NCBI): domain Eukaryota; kingdom Metazoa; phylum Arthropoda; class Insecta; order Hymenoptera; family Braconidae; genus Aleiodes; species Aleiodes sp. PSUC_FEM 10030003. Next base: position 13,467 of record JABSMS010024698.1, read on the forward strand.
TGACTCGTGATGAGGATCAATGTATAAGCTTTATCCATTAACTAGTGTGTCAGCGAAGCAGAAATTTTGATATTAGAACGTAGCCGCAAGGCGAGAAACAGTAACGTAGTTAGAAATTCGTATCATTAGAGACCTTTGAATTGCATGGTATCAAGCTCTTCTCCGTTCTGTCTCAAGTATTACTTAAATTTTTATCATCAATCAGATATTGAATGTATTATAGTTTTCATCTTGAGATTTATGACCTGACATTTATTCTTGCTGAATCAGGTCACTCGGAGTCACATTACATTTGAAAGGCAACTGGATCAATACTATTATACGGTTTTTTTCTGCATTTTTACGTGAAAAGTTTTTGTACTTATAACATCCTTACATGAACTTCAACCTTTTTTCAATCTCTTGTAAAACTTGTCTCCAACAAAAAGTAATTATTTGAATCATCAGATCTATTATGATATTGACGAATAATCGGAGTAGAAAAGACGACTAGGCTAGATTATTCAGACGCCCAGTATGAAAGTTTGTGCAATTTCAACTAACCCAATTAAGGTAAGACTGACTGCTTGCATTATCGACAGACAGTGGATTAACGATTATAATTACTTTAAATCATACTTGGACAAAAGAGCATTTCAATACACTAATAGATTCAGCACAATTGAGTGAGGAAGATATGTGGAGGAGAAAAAAACAAAAAGAATAGAGAATGAATTCCTTCTATGTAAAGGGTAACGACGTAACAAAGGCGTTAGACGTTTTATCTCCTTTTTTCGATATCGCAAAAGAAAAAGAAAAACCTTATCAATCATACAATAGGAACCCTTGTAAAATATTTCCTTTACCTTCATCTCCCGATAGGGAGGAGTCGTCCGGTTCTGAGGACGAACCCGATGAATCTCTCTTGTATTGTCTGCACTCACGGTGATATGGTTCGAATCGATTTTGGCGCTTGTAATAATGGTCGCGGTCAGATGATGTTGGTCTGTATTCCTCAGACACTGTATATTGTATTCGACGTCTTTCTGGTGATTTTTTGCCAAAGTTTGTGAGCATCCCCGTTCGTTTTCTACTATAATTTTTCGGTTAATTTCATGTCACCAACACGCATTTTGTAAAGTCAATTTGTTCTCAAAACTATTTCCATTTCTGTAAATGCTTTATAATGTTCTCCTAATGAGGTCAAAAACAAGTAAAAGCATTATAGAAATGGTAGAGTTAAAAATGGAGATTAGGAGGCCTGATTTTTTTTTCTTTTTTATTTAAACGTACTCCTTATTCTCGGAGGTGTTAGATTTCTTGTGAGTGAATTCGCCCGCATGCGTGCCCGCGGTCGTTGTTCCCTGACATTGTTGTGGTTTTGCTGGAATGCCAGATGGGTCTCCCATTTCGTCATTGCTATGATTGACATTTGCCAATTCAATGTTGGCAGTAATTTTTGCTTCTTTGGCGGGTGAGGACGGTGGTGATGTTGATGGTGATTGGGAGGGACTTCCTGGACGACCAGCACTGTAGCAAACTGCTGCCTTACGGAGAGTCTCCCTGCACAGTTCGGAGAACATTGTGACTCCCCCATGGCCGGTCCTCACGGACCAACTGGCTTTATTACTTTTCCCTGTAATACTATCTTTTCTTCACAGGAGCTCGTTAGCTCGCTGAGTAATCATTTTGGACGCACTGCCCTGTGTAGCAACTCTTTCCCACTCGCTGCATAATTCACTGACGATATAATTGAGTAATCGGAATAATTAATCAATCATTCTCGCTACTCTGAATCCTCTCTAAATGGCAGTTTGTTTCTACATTGACCAAAGATTTTTACCCTCTGAGACCCCCTCTTCCCCAAAATTCGCAAAATTTGAATTATCCAATTCTCTTACAAGGTGAGTGAGGTTAATGACACACAAATGATTTTAAAAAAATGGAGAACTGCCCCGAAATATTATCTCACAGGTATCTGTTTTTTCAAGACTCAATGACTGCACTCATACATTATCCAAGAAATTCAGCCATACTCTGGGAAGAATAAACTGACTATGTTAAAGACATTGATTTAAAAGAGCGAATTAACATATGGGCCAGGCATGGCGACACTAGAAAATGAAACGAAGGTCATGGAGTATTGAGAAAAAAACATTGAGTACGTTTGGCCAAGTTCCAAAATGAGAAACCGAAAAGTCGAGTGGGCAGAAGAAACAAAATCAACTTTCGGTGAGAGGTTTTCAACACAAAATGCCTTCTTTTCTCTCACCAACAATACGAGAGTAAATATAACTAACTTATTCCCACAGAGCTCATTGAAGCAAGTATTAGATGCGATAAAAAGTGAATGTATAATGTAACATATGTAAGTTGTAGGGGATCGATGATATGAGGCATCAAGAATGTAGCAATTCCTAGGCCATCTATCATAATTCATGCATGTGGAAGACAACTCAGATGTCTACGCATCATTGGAGAGTGATATTTCTTCTGATTAATTTTTTCATTCCTTTAGTAATGCAGAATTCCATTGCAGTTGTCGTGCATTTAGTAGGCACGCAACCATCAAATTTCAAAAAGTTGGTGACTACAGCTACAGCACGCGATAAACTTGATAATTGCTTTCACGTAGACTCGAATTTTGAATTATCATTGTGATTATTACTTCAAATCATTAAACAGAAGTGTTATTAAAAGTGATCGAAAGAGGAAAAAACTATGTGTGCGTAATGTGGGTGATAAAGTTTGCTTCTTTTTCTTCCCAAGGTGAGATATTAAAAAGATAGGCAAGTTTACAATGTGAATTGAATGATGATGTGAGATCGATAAAACTGAAGCGTTTCACTGTCCGTGCCGTGGAAATATGTTTGATAAATTTTCCTTCGCAATGTCACATGTTATTGTTAATAGCCCTTATTAGAATTAATGTATCAGATGGATTATAAAAGTACACTTGGACTGTCGCAAGAAATTCAATATTTACGTATTTTTCTTCTCATGTGCTCTTCTTCTATTTAGTCCATCTATATAAGAGAAACTATTCCACTTTCAAGTTTTTGTTTTATCTCTTTTTCAGTATCCAAAGTTTTTTCTCAGAGTTTCCTCATGGATGAAGATATTTTTTTAGGAAAGAGGGCGCAACTTTCTCTATGCTTTTGAATCTTCATTGAAGGCGAATTCTTGGGCTCCAATTGAATTCTAATATTGTTACGCTTTTTTCTATAGCTTTATTACGAACGAATTGCAGTGAACAAATAAGTATCATCCGCGTGGTTATAACCGTTGTGACAAATTGCCGACATAGATCAATTAATAACGTACAGCTTCAGACGGTCTCCGGGTGAGAACTGAGCGGAAAGCCGGCGCAGAGAGTACCGCGACGCTACTGCCATAAGAGGGATTCAGAAGGGGTGGTAGGGCATTCCCTCTTTCTCAACCGCGGTTTGTCCTCGCCCCTCTCCTCGACTCACGTATCAGGGGTTGTACGTGATGGACCATACACTTATAAAATTTATCATTGGACTTTCATTTTTTTTTCTCTCGATACCGTTCCAAAGGACGCAACCACGGAATATACAGCTGATGGGAAACATTTGTGCTTTTCTATTGATTTTTCTACTCGTAGTTAAAAATCTCCAATGAATTTCTTCATCACTGGTACACAATGTCACTCGAGAGTTGTAGATAATATTTCACGATTCCATGATTCTCTCTGCTATAAATGTATAGTGCCACATTGTATAATTCATGAGTTATAATGATTTTTTGAATTCCGAGGAATTATCGAGTGAAATCCTAAAACTAGAAGAATCTCAATATAGACTAATACCTGAGCACACGTTCTTTATTTAATTTATAATGATAAAATAAAGATTGAATGCAAGCATAGAGGTTGGTACGCTTGGAGCTGCCATTTTCACATTTCTCCATCCCTTTTCTCCCCAAGAGTGTTTCGCGATGGCGCTGTTGCATCGATCAGTTGCGTCACCGCCTCCACTTCCTTTCTTCTTTGTGAGTACACTCTCACTTTTGATTCTCAGAGTATTCCTACTGCTATTGGCGGCCATTAATCGAGCTGACAACCGGGTCTCTTCATGTCTTATCTTTGATTCGCTGTATATAAAAAAATATCCACCCTCTTTGATGATTCTGATGATACAAGAGGAGAAGTTATTCAGCCACCTGGCGGTTGCTATGGGTTACTAACCTCTTTAACCTTGACATTAACTTTAATAATTCGATTTACAATTTTTTTCGAGTTGAACGATAGAATGAGTCCCTTTTTTCCTAGTATTTGCCTTGAGGGGTTAATGGTCCATTAACGTTAATAATTGGAAGGGTTGACTATTGAAATTCTGGGATGAGTTCGGCATATACAACACTATTTCGCTATTGTCATCTGAACTCGTACACTGCACGTCTTTTTGTAATTTGAGATTATATTTCTCCAGTCTTATCCTGCTAATCCTGCATGTGTATATGTATGTGCAAGAGAATCATAATTGCACTAGAACCATTCGGACTAAAAAATTCCAATTTTGTTGACAACTTCTCTCAGACGAGTTCTAAATTTTGAGCTTTGTTTTAACGGAATGGGACCAATATTTCTTGAGATATGTTCATTTTTCAAGGATCCGTTCTACCTGAATGTTTCCGGAACTATTCAACTCATGCTATTTATACTCATAGATTATATTGAAAGCGTTTCTAACATTATTGATACTCTATGTGACTGACATATGGGATGATATACTATCATTCATTGACGAATCGGAAAGAATCAATCATTGAAGGAATAAAATAAACATTTTTTTTTCACATTTTTTATGGAATTACCATTTGAGGAAATTTGCCGGAATATTAAATGAATAACCTTCCATTAGGAAGCGTATAGCTAAACTATTAGCAGACAAAGTCATATCAGATCATGAGCAATACTATTATACTCTCGTTCGATAATTATCATATCTGGGTTACTATCATGCAGGTGGATATTTGGATATTAAACCTCGAATTTCGGCTAACTCACTGTCGCCGTATCATTGTACCATTGATTATTAATTATCTATTGAATCAATTTATTTTGTCAGGAAGGCTCTCGTAAAAATATCACCAAACAATAATAAACTATACTCACACATGACGTAAGCATCAAAGCACTATAGGATTGAGAATTCCAATGGAAAAGAAATTATTCCGGCAAATTTGAATGCAATGCTTCGTCAAATTATCCATTCGATCAATCTTCGGGAAAATTTTCTTTTATGTAAAATCAGAGAGTAAACTCCATATTATTATAAGTTATAATACAAAGTCGCTTAAATTAAAGTAGTTTGAATTATTCTTCGAATTATATGAACGGACCTTCACGGAAGTGAACCTTCCGAGTTCGTAGTTTCGAGGATGTATGCTCAACAATCGGTAGATCATGAGGACCCAGATTCTCTCTGGATAATGAGCTCACCAGAATTCCTCTCAAGGTCGCGAGAGTGCTACTCGGGATACCTCGATCCATTTCACCGGTTCCCATATTAACTTTTCCCTTTTCACTCAACACTTGTGTGATCACTCAATGTTACACATTTCTTTTCAATCCAATTCTTATGCAATAATTACGCAACCAATGACTGAATATTGATCAATTGCACGAGTCTCATCCTACAAAAAGCATTGCTTTCAATTTTTCCAGTGAAGTTTTTTTTTACACTGTTTTCACACATCAACTTATCGCGTATCACTATTTCACCTGGGTACTAATTATTCAATATTTTCTTTTCTATTGTTCTTTTTCCTTTCCGAATGAAAACATCAAAACCTGGGCGGGGGATAGTGAATATTCTAGGATGAACCGAAATAGACTATTCTCATATGTGAATGAAGGCTGACCACAAGCACTGTATTCTGATACCGGTTTTTTTCATTTCAATCTCATATGCGAGAGTTTCAACATGAGAGACAAAAAATTATGTGCAAATAGGAAAAAAATATTAACGGGTTTAGAATAGCCAGGGTCATCCGCGGGACGATCACAAGTCTCTCCGTATTGAAGACATAGAAAATTGTAGTTTGTAGCAAAGCTGGTGCCGTTGAATTGTAACCGGGACGTGAAACACGCTGACTACGTGCACGGGAAAGGAAACTCTCATTTCGAGAGGAAACGTTGTGTCGAGAATTGATCGAGTTTATCAACAACAGGTTTACATAGAGATATGATTCAGTCATTCAAAGTTTTAAAAAAAAAAAACACTTATTTACTTTTATTTTTAAATCTTTCCTTGCGTATTCCTAATCATTTCTTCACATTTGGGAGTGACATAATTAATATTATTTGAATAACAAGTGATTATTAATGACTCAGACGAGAACTGCGTCATAGCATAATTTGAGATCTTTCAAGTCATTGACTATTCAATAGCATGAGAAACGCAATGGAAAGAGCAGTCAAGGTAATAATTTGAAATGTTCGTTAAACGTAGCGCAATGACTAATTGTTTTAAAAATTCATTGCCTATAAATAATGATAGTAACAATCACAATTCATGAGAGTGTATACTGATTTATATTCAGTTGAAACTGATGGAATTTCAATCACAGCACGCACAAACACAAAATTTCATGAATTATTTCACTTGTAGCAGTAATCACTTAATCCAATTTGTCAATTCAGAAATAGGAGACTGAATAATAGGTAAAAACTGGAATAAAATAACCAAAAAATATATTTCAAAGTGGGATAATAACGCGTGAAGAGCAACAAAGAGCAAATGGACAAGTATGTAACTGGCTAGTTGAGAACGAACTGGTGTGGGCACTCGACGATATCCGAGTCTCTGACTGCACCTTCAGCCACTGGCAACGTGCTTTCGCACTCCCGTTTGTCGCTCATCGGCTCCTTCGGAGTATTATACTGGTTGTATCGTAAGAAGGTGGGGACCGCCAAATGACTCAAGCAATATCTCTTTTTTTTCCTTCACTTTTCAAGGAACGAGCAAGTGGCTAAACAACAACAGGGTATTAAAAAGACTCCGGATAAATTTAAATTGCTAATGAAAATAATTCCCCGTTAGTTTTCTGGACTTCCTCCTATAACTTTTCGTGAGTTATGATTATTTTCATGCGGTTAATACTGAGGGTGAACCACGAATCTCAGCTAATATACAATTATATAAAATTCAGTTACTATGTTTGGATTGATTTGGTTATGTCTCTGTATGGACATAGGTTTTGTTCGATGCTCTTTTCAGTTGGTATTCCTCGGTAGGAAAACAAGGGGAACTATATAAAAAGGCAGGCACGTGAAATCAGTGGATGCCGGTTCCGGATGTTAATGATTTTATCTTACAGGTGAGATATACTCTCGAATCCATTTACTTTCAAACGAGGCACTACAAAATCTATTTTTGGAATCTACGTAACCAATTGATAATGAAATTACTAGCTTCAAGTGGAGATTAAGTAAGGTTATGTTCATTTACGAGAGGATGATTTGGTCAATTATGCCAGGAACACCTTTAAAACTTATCTCAGCCTCCTGGATGCTTCACTATAGCTTTATGCATATTATATTTCAGCGATCACCTTGTGGCTAAATGACCTTGTTGTGTGGTTTTATGGAAGTGATAATGCTTTACAGTTGTTGGCAAAGCAGTTACCCTCGAAGTTGATTCTCAGTCATGAAAATCAAGAGTAGTGAATCGATGAATAATAGAAATAATACATAAGGCCACGATCGAGTCAACATTTTTTTTTACAATGGAGAGAAAAAAATGGGTTTAAGAATATAAAAATCAGCGGAGTCATTGTCTTCGTTACTGACTATAGTTAGAAGGAAAATATCACTGAAAAAAGGTGCTATGAGCATTGCCAACTTTCCAGTTACAAATTATCATTCTCCATGATTTTGTTGTTCTAATAGTGGAATTTGATGTGAATGTGACATTAGGTTGGCGAGGAGAGAGGACCGGACGTGATAGTCGATTCGACTTTAAAATCATTTATATGTTTCTATGATAATATGGAAAAATTCGAGCATTATGATTGATCGAATTAAAAAAAAAAAATCAAAATCTGATAGAGCCATACCAACATTTGAAATGGAGTATGTCTAAAGAATAAGACCTATTTTTGAAACTATGCAAGACTGATAAGTTTTGATTTCGACGTGTGACAATTACAGGCATGAATTCCTCTCAGTGAAAGTCAAACGATCCCATGGATGTCCATACTATATGAGCAAGTTGAGAGTTCTAAAGTAAAGAAACAATAAATGAAACTCAGTTATATAATGAAGATTATTGAATTAATCTCCATCACATAATTATCTACTTAACCTCTAAAGAATTAACATTAACGATTTCTTTCACGATTTCACTATTGAATCTCAGACTGAAGAGCAGACCAACTGCTCTTCCCCTCGATTTTTCATCTACACATATGAATGAAGAAGTGCACAGCTTTCGAAAGTAGAACTGGATATTCGATGAAGTTACGTAATGCAACTGATAAATAACCATGCGTGGGGCAGTTTCTGGCTGGCTTCCATCAAATGGAAAGTTCTAACCAGTTGTTTGAATTGTGTATGAAATTTAGCGGAAAGTCGATTGGTGCAATCAGAATTGCTCTATCTTCGACCGTTGAAGCGTTAGAACCAGATTTGTGAATATTCCTATCGAATCGATTATATTCAACGTAAGAAATTGATTTTTCTCAATAGAAGGATTGGTTTTAGAATTTTTTAATGTTCATTATCGCAATCTCCGTAAAATTTGGTATGGAAATAAGGTCAAAAAATTTAATTTTCAATTTTCGAAAAATTGACAATTTTCAATATTAAGAAAGGCGCAAATTTCGAAAATTTTGATTTTTCTACATATATTTATAACGCGCGCACGCGCCCGCACGCGATATACACAACGCCACCTTCGGCCGCGTTGTATATATATATTATTCCCCCCTAAATAAAGGACCCCCCCCCCTAAATAAAGGACAATTTAGGTCTGACCGATAAGCCATTATTTAAAGACTTATTTGCTCTGTTATCATTTTTCCGCCGAGAACACTCGTAATTTTGAGTTCATGAAGTGAGAGTCGGCAATTTTTTCCACAAAATAAGTCTTCTCATTTTAATATGGAGGCCGGAAGAGAGGTGAAAATTGCTCCACATACTAATTTCATTGAATTTCAATTTTTCTTGTTTCAATGTGGACTATAGTTAATTATTTGTAAATTTCTATTCTGAAATTATTTGCTTCGCTATTTCAATATTGTACTAGAATGGGAGTGCTGCTTTTTAAAGTAATATAATATAATTTTTTCTGGCTCTATAATAGTTCCATCTCAATATATTCCATTTGAGGATGCAGTTGGCGCATTATTACACTGCCTTCGTAACATTTTCATGTACGAATGGTTTAGATAGATAGATTTTTCTTGGATATCATGAAAAGTACAATTATCTTAAATATTTATTGATGGGTATGAAATGAGAAGGATATTCAATGAACTTTTTTGTATAGAGAGCAGTAATGAAATGAGGAAAGTCCGTGCTTAGAGCATGATCAAGGACAAAACAAGATAGCACTATGGAAAATGAATATTTATCAATGACGACACTACTTATGATCCTTCGGATGTTCAGTAACGAATATGGGCTTGAACTTAGTGTGTATGCGAATAGGCCACAGTGGGGGATTATGTAAACGCCAAGTGGCTTGGCATATAGGTTGTGTAGGTTGGAATTTCTGAAATGCTTTCATTCATACGCGCAATTTGTTTGACATTATTTTTCAAGCTATTTCGATTATACTCCTATGTAAGCAGAAATAACAATCATTGATTAGAAACAAATGGGAAGATGAGGGAACATAGAAATTCACCTTCGCGAATTTGAAAACAAGAAATTCTCATTTGGAATTTTTCTGTAGTTATGAAGGCCATCAGAGCATTTCGTTTGACTAGTTGAGCGAAATACGAGACTGATGTATAGCTTTACTTTCATTTTGACATGAGACCTGCAGAATTTTAATGGCCGTTTAATTGTCGATTCTAAATCCTTAGCACTTTCTCTATAGGCGTCACATCTGATGGAAAACATTTCAACAATTCGGAACTTAATACAGACTATTAAACTACAAAAATTCGTGCCTCATTTTAAAACAAAAATGTGTCTTACTGTGTAGTGCTACCGTGTATTTTTAAGACACTGAAAAGTATCTTATTAAAAATCCATACACGGCGAGACAAACTTTTGTGTTAAAATGAGACATGAGTTTTTACAGTGTATTTTATTGATTCTATTCAATAGTTGAAAAATTATAAAAATCTTCTCTCTACAGAATTCTTTTCATTAATTATGAGCATGAATGGATTATATACACTGTTAAAAAATTTTGTCTGAATTTTCCGTATCAAATCTCGGAAATTTTGAAAAAGCCGCATTTATGCAGAAATTCCAGGAGATCTTGTTATTGAAAATTCACGTTTTTCACTTATTTTTTAAATAATTTTACCAGGATATTAATGGAAGCTGTCAATTTTAGTTGAATTAGTCCGTCGAAATTCAGTGAAATCGGGGATAATTAAGTGAAAAATTGAAAATTTGGGTCATTTCAGTTCTGAATATTCAGGGGCAATTGAAAATTTAAGTAAATTATAAAATCTCCGTCTTACTTCTCCTTAAAATTCATGAACTTTCTTCAATTTTGTCAAGAAATTGAAATTTTATAAACATCTTTCCATTAAACCAATTCAATGTCACGCTTATGAAAATTACCACCAGATTATCCATGAAATTCCAATTTTTCTCTAACAGTGTATGATTGACTAAGAACTAGAAATGTAAAAATTCTCTTAGCATTAAACTCATGCCACAAAATAATTTCTATTTGTACAAGAATTAAGAGGTAACGGAATGCTCGTATGAGTAGTATTTACTTCCTAATCACCTTTCTCAGCTGCTGCAGGCATTATATCATAAAAATATTGGTAAATGTCTGCAAACAATTGGGTTGAAAACCTAATACATACAATCCTTCTGTCGCCTCTTAACTGATGCACTTTCTTCGAAATGAAAAAAATTCTACAATAAAATATATTTATGTATTCATCATTCGAGATGGTTTGTTTTTGGTGGAACAATTTTGCTTAACAGTCGTTTGTTTTTCGTATTTAATTAGAAAAAATTCAAAACTGGAGAAAGCGCGAAGAAGATTAATATCTTTTGAATTCTCAAATTAGTCCACGATTTCTCAATTTAAACAAGCTACTGTATTATTACTTCTAATAATTCTTAAGTAACGGTTCTTTTGGACCCAGCATTAACGATATTAATCATAAGTTAATTGGTGAAATTCTTGGGTCAGGTAATGCTAAAATCATTACTCCGTTTGTAATTGCCAACAAAAGATAATTATTTTCGTTCATCCCAGTGTTTTACTAGTTTATATTAAATAACTAACGAAAAATTATGATTTTCGTCATATTCTGCTTCGCAATGGAGATATTAAGACCATCATTTTTTTTTATTAAGACCATCATTCCATTTTTGCAATTAGTCATTATTTGTTTTTATTAATTGTAACACTGTCATGTGGGATTAGAATTTTTTTTAAATCCATTTCCCATTTTGTTTGTCCTCTCAACAGTTTTTGTTTTCTTCAATTTTTATTACGGGAAACGTCAAAAATTCCTATGCAGCAGAAGAAGAAGAAATTAAGTCAAGCGATGAAACCAAAAAACGTATTGTGAGCCCCTATCCAAGGACATTCTGTGACTATCTTCCATAGTGAAATCTAATATCATTTTCTTTCCGTGTACTTGAATAACATTGCGAACTAATGCTGTTTACGACTTTTCGGATAATTCTGTAGGTGTTTGAATGAAAATTGAAAGTCCTTTGATTACAGTAACAAATTTCACAATTGACGCCCGTTAGTGAGTACTGTACTAGTAAATTTGCAGTAATAAGAATCGAATATTCTAATCTAATTTCTATTCTTTCAGAATAAGTAACTCTATATATAAGGGGAGGATTGAGGATATTACCGACAACTAACTCGTTACCATCTGGAACGAATATTAGTCATGCTGATGCTAGTTCTACTTTATCGATATATTTGATATGGATAATTCGAGTGGTAAAATCTACAATACCGATTTCAGATAGTATTAATAGAACTACTATCAGCAAGTGCCTTTGGAAAGTTAGCAATTAGTACATGGTGCTTCACTGATAATCAAGAGGGGACCAACCCACCAATTAGGCCTTGGAAAGTTCCACCGTCTGGAGATTTTTTGGCTGTCAGAATCGAAATATATTTATGAAGAAGAATTGAGAGGACCTTCTGCTCTTCCGGATATGAATTTTTAAAGAATAGCCCACGGAGAGAAAAACGTTGTTGTGACGAGAAAATATACTTGTCACAAGTTTTTTCTTCACAATTTCTATATTTATATATATTGAAATATCTTGTCACAAGGACGTTTTTCTCTCAGCGTAACCAATTCTCGGACAATGCTTGAAAAAACATGAAAAGAAAAGAAAAAGAAAAAATGATCTGTGAAATTTCTGATGTGGAAAGTTTGGTTCAACAGAATGGGTAGAACAGGAATTAAAACGAAGAGAAGAACAACATTATGGGCGTTGGCACGTCTCGCCCTCGGATTCTGAGGTATTCGAGAGTACGGCACTCCTTCACTCATCATGAAGAAAGAGACGGATGAAAAAAGCATAATCACGAGCATGGTGCATAGTCTTGTGAGAATCAGAGAAAATAATAATCATGAGTCTAAATTAGTGGTTTGTTCCCTCAACCGAGGGGTTTAATATTCACTTTGTATTAGAAACAATTGAATTGCGGTAATACAGCCACAAATTATATCTTTTTCTCATGACTTGTCACATATTTTATTATAAAACGAAATATTCAAGCTAGAAAAGTTGAAAAAACTTTGAAAGAAAAGTGAAGAAAAACAAAAAAAAGAAATTTCCAAATTGTGTTTGTGCGATTTCATAACTACTAACACGAATGATTGATGTGAAATCGTTATGCCAATTCTTCGAAGTAATCTGACAGCTGTGAAATTGTTCAAGTGAGTGAAATGATTCCTCAGAAAATATTGAGGCCGCCAAAAGTTAATTCACTACCATGTTCCCTTTCTTATTTTATCTATTCATGGTATCCAACTTCTAATTATGAACTGGTCCATAAATTTTCCCCCCGATAAGAAGTTACTAAATAACAAATATTTCGCCTTCATAAATTGACGATTGACTAGTTCTTCATAATTTTTCAAATGATGTTATTAGTTGTAATTGCAAAATTTTCCGATAATTTGAAAAAATTGAAAAATATTTTCGAATGGATAATGTGCCTAATGTTTCGGGATACACACATTGAACAACATAGGTGTGCAAGAGCACTGTGCAGAGAGTGGATAAGACAAGTAGACGTAAACCCAAGTGACCTATCGATCCGAGAGTTCACTCCGCGCATATCCATTACGGTATTGGTGATAAAATTGGGCTAACAGAGCTAGATAAATGGTATCGAAAATAGATTTTTTACAACAGTGATCATACGAATATTATTTACTGTCAAGCAAAATGCGTTTTCTGCCGATAGTGATTCTGCTTCTCAACCAAAGTTATATACCAGAGATATGTATATAATTTTGCCTCACTACTCAATCATCGGAGAATGTCATACATAGACAATGAAGTAATCAGAATATTGAATATTGAAATTTAATTAATATCAAAATTGAGTCCTGAGTTATAAATAACACTCAGCACATCATACATAAGCTAAAAAAAATATTCAGTTAGTTCTTAGTTTTCATAGCTTGAAACATTATTTCTCCAACCATCCAGATAAAAGAAAATCTTGATTTAAGAAGAAATACGACTTCTGTTAAGACTGTTTGTATTTTTGTTTGAGGTAAAGCCGCTTTAATCAAAATTGTGAAAGGCTTGAGAGAGCCTAGGTCAGAGACATTTTAAAAAAATGACAAGT
>JABSMS010024709.1:0-10611 GCA_018902275.1 Aleiodes sp. PSUC_FEM 10030003
AAAACCATTGCCAGAAAATAATTCGGTACGAATTAGTTCCTCGAGGGATCTTAATGAAAATGTTCATGTAAATTTGTGCTTGCGAATATGACGTGAAATCCAGATATCATATTTACACGAAGTTATAATTAGTCAAAGAGCCAGCATTCACTCGAAATGCTATGTTTGTACTGCATTTAATATCATTAATATTACGAGATTCCACACCTGTTCGTGTGCTAGATACAAGTGAGATAAAAGAAAAGATATTTCAAGACGTGATAATTCCATTTGAAAAATAATTGCAACAGAAGAACGCTAATAGAAAATTATAAGTAAATCAATTCGCGAGTCCTTTTCGAATTATCAACCCTAATGGAAAATGATGAGGTAAATTCCTGTAGAAATAGTATTAGGACCTGATGAGATTTTCGTATTTCAAAAATCACATCGTCGCTGTAGAATCAAAAAGGGCGTGAGTGCCATTTTTTTCTTGCTGAATAATAAAAAGGCGTAAGTTATTCTCATGAAAAAATTAGTGTAGATTCAATTTTTGTAGATTAAAAAAAAGGCACTTACGCCCTTTTGATTCTAGGACGACGACATATAATACTGAAATTAACCTGCAATTTGTAAATTTGTCATTTTTATTCTTTTTTTCATTCAATTGTTAAAATTACAAATGGCAAAAAGGATGTCAAATGATGGAATGAAGAACATATTTTTAATTTCTTTATTCGTCTGCCTAAATCTCATAAATCTTAATTTACGAACATTTTTAAACATGGAAAAAAAAATTATATCATAAGTAATCGATTCTGGTGCTTCGAAATTTTTTAAATAGAATCATGATTTTCCTTGCGGTGCTTCTCACTGATTTTCCTCTTCAATAAAGTCTAAGAACTTCCGAACATCGGTAAATATGACTGGCCTCTCTACTTCACGAAAACCGCCCGAAACTATGCCTACAACTGTATCACCGCAAACTAAAGGACCGCCACTATCTCCCTGAAAAATAAACATAAAATTCACAATTAACAAATAATGTTGTAATGCAAGTCCATTATAGAAACATACCTCCATTAAAGTTGAACTTCTCAGGGCACTTACGGCACAGAATTCATTTTCTCTGTGGTTCATATTAAGTTCGATGCATTCTTGCGGTGTGAGAGCACGGAGAATGGTGTATCGGAGCTTTTGTGGTAGGAAGCCGTCTTGCCAATGTTCTCTACCCCATCCAGCAACATAACAGTCGATATTATAAGGTACATCGGTTGTTGGGAGGTGAATGCTGCCAATTTGGCGACTGAACTTCAGCGGCTTTTTGAGCTGAAATGAGTCAAAATAATCATATGAATGTGTATAGCAATTGAGTACATTCTTAGAAAGAAATGGAAATTCAATATTAATATGTAGACTAATTGACGTCGTCATTCTAATATGACTTGAGGCAGAATTATTTTTCAAGTTTCAGTTTTGATTGAAACTTTAACAAGAAATTTGAATTTTTTTATTTAAATGAAAAATTGGATAATATTAAACTTGATCTTTCAATTAATCAATAATTCAAATCATCTTGAGTTTCAATGAATTGTTGGACATTTCATGTACTCATAAAATAATCCCCTTCAAATATATACGTGAAATTATGACTCAGTCTCATAAAAGAATTCGGTCGGTAATAGTAGACTTTTTTTTTTTTCGTTGTAATTTCATCCGCGGATTTATTCGATTATCACACAGAATATGTGAGAATGGCCCATTTGTAATTATTCGATTGAGAATTGACTTACCTTTAATAAAGCAATATCGTTCTGAGACCAGTAAAACTGTTCAGAAGTTTTTCGAGTTGCAGGCTTATAATCGTAGTGAAGATGAATACGTTCGATTTCACGAGTTATTGGAAACCAAGGGTCTCGCGATAATTTTCCAACGACAATTTTGAATTTCCTCGTCGAACGATTATATACACAGTGCCCAGCAGATAAAATATAATATTCATTAAGAATGGCACCACCACAACAATGTGTATCCTCATACCATATGGATACCATATATTTGAATCTTTTACGTTCGGCTAATCGACCATTCCTTATCGACTCCACATCTGCATCATGAATTTACAATATAGATTCAAAAAAAAACCGTTCTCGTAGAACATTATTCTCCAAAAAGTAAACCCGCATCAAACTTACAAATTAGAAAAAAATCTGTATCAAGAAATCTGTTCAAAAAATATTCGTGAACTCTATGTCTCTTTCGATACAGTTTTCTGTTCCCAATTTTTTCATTTCAATTTAGATTTACTTTTCATAGAATAATGGGTATTCTCTAATCGAGATTTTATTTACACTTCTGCTTCGTACTCACCAAAAGTGCAAATGATCAAAATGACGAATACGTGAATACAGAGAAGATTCATATTGAAAGTATTTATAAAAAAAAATTCCGAACTATTCACCAAGGTTGTCGTGAGCTAAGTGCTTACGTGATTATTGAGGCTCAGAGATAAAAGTAACACCTGTGAGAGATAATTGTTTTATAGAGGGTAAAAAGTGAACTATTATACGTTATATTTCATTTTTGCATGTTTGCATTGATCCTCAAACACGAATACATTGAAAGTCGAAAAATTCGGCCTATAAAAATTTCTATTATCAAATTCATTATCTTCTGTCTGTTTTCGATATCATTAATTAAATACTGACTCTTTACATATGTTGATGGTAACCTATTCTTAGGAAATATGAAATACCAATTCTCAGCCGAGAAAAAATGAGGGGCAGTACCGAAAAAAATATTACGGGTGTTAATCTGTGAAAAAAATAAATTCACCACGGCAATCCAGATAAGAGTTTATAACTTGTGCACAGAAAAAAAAAATTCTTGTGGCAAGAAAATGTATTGGTAACGAAATTCTCCTTCGTGAATCCTATATTTATATATATAGAAATTTTCTAGAGCGAAGTGAATTCTCTACATCTCAGTGAATTTGTTTTTAAATCTTAATTTTTTGTCCAAAAATGGGGCTAAATTATAAGAAAGATTCAAGGAGGTTTTGAATGTCTGACGAATGAGCTATGAAAATTCTGAAAAAGTATAGAGTATGCGTATTTCACATTCGAAATTCTTTTTCAGAATTCGGAAAAATCGTGTAAAAAATCTTGAAGATTTAGGACTTCATCTGAAAAAATGGTTTACATAATTCTTCCTGGTCTTCTATTGTGAATCTCATTGTGCAGGCGCCATGGCGCACCGATTTACAGAGGACCTGGAGGACCGCTTGAGAAAAGAAACGTGAACAATTTGAAGTGCACAGTGGGAAAAGCACAAGAGTGCAAGTGAGACCGGGAGAGCAAAAGAGAAGGAGAAAAAAAATAAAAGTGGAAAAGGAGAAAAGAAGGGCCCTGGGACGTGGTCGACCGTGGGGGACCAGATGGTTGGCATACCAAGCGTAAAGCAAAAGAGGGAGAGCACCCTTCTCTTCAGTTTCTTCCTTTGGTCGAATTCGCTATGAGAGCAGCACATATACACTCTTATACTTTCTGGTATCCCACGAATTCTGTGTTCGAGGGTTAAAACCACACAGTGAGTGGGATATCACTCATTCTCAATGGCAAACAGTCAGCTAAATGAAAGTGGAGTTGTCGGTTTAATGAAAATTAAACAACCAATTCTAATAAAGGAGGGAAAAAAACGTCACTCTTGGTAATTTAAATTCCCATTGCTTGTCGGATTTGTTCCATTCATAACTCCGGAATTGTTCACCCTGTTCAATTACAATTTTAATTGATATGAGATTTCGTTTTCAACACACGGAAATTTATTCACTTTATAGCGAATGAATCTGGATTGGAGATGAATTATGTCCAATTTATTACAGTAGTAATGAAGGCATCTATGCTAATGGGAAGAGATTCCAGAATGGCCGTACTGCAACCGAAAAGCAGTGAATGCGGTTTCGCTGCGGCAAGCTTATGTTATTAAAAAATCGAAAAGTACTCATCACTTTGCATAATTGTTCAAAATATTCAAAAATCAATTGATGGCGTAACTATCCTCTTCTTACCATTTTTCCAATTCTCAAAGGAAATCTTGAAAGCGAGATTCGCTATCACAGGGAGTCTAAGAAACCTAATGATAGATCTCCGCATCTAGAATTGATTCATCTTCCTTAATTGAAATGGAGAATGCATCAACTGTTGAATAATATTCGATTCCTGGCAAACTAAAACTAATAACAATGCCAATTTAATTGGACAATTCGAGATAGGATGAAATACAGTCAAAATTTTGGAGGTAACTCCTAAATCATGAGCGTCGAGGGAATTAACACTAACGAGCATGAGACTAGACAATTCCGAGTTCCACTGTGAATTCACCGTGCAAGTGTATACAAATACACCAGTAGGTAAATGTTAAAAGGGACTCAGAGTGGAAAATGTGAGATTTCATGAAACTGGTATGGATTTCCTGTGGATATAGTTACTGTCTGGCGCCAAAGCTCAGATTGTACAGATAAATGAGTCTCCCTCGGTCTCTAACAGCTTGGCTTGTATTTCACGGTGATTTTTCACGTTAATATTACACCACGATATGTGGATGTGAATTTCATGTTATTAAAAAGGGATAATTAAAATCACTTGTTTGAGTAGTCACTTGTGGCTGCACACGACTGCGCACGCGGTTACAAATTATCATTGAAATTGAGTGAGCGCGACCAATCGTTTACGCTTGACCTCTCAAATAAGTATAAAATTATTAACACTCTTTCTTTACTTCCTACCCTACTTCACGTTTTTTTTATTCTGTTATTTTTCTTTCCTCTTCATATAAATTAAAGTTCAAGAGGAAAGTCAGCTGAGTGAGGATGATTGAGAACCATTCAGAGCGTTTCTTTTTCTCTTCACTGTTAAATGAAAAAAAAGTTGATCAATTACGGGGAAACGATGGCAGTGAGCAATCGAGCAATGTGTTTGCCAAGTGACTAATTAATTTATTGATTCAGTCAATGAACAAATTGACCGATCGATGAGTTTATCATTTTAATTTCTGCTTCGTTGAAAGGATCACTTCGTTCATTTTCGATCTATCCTTCCTCATCCGCAGATTCATTCATTCAGGCGAAGGCGGAGATTTTATGTCGGTAGTAGAATTGACCGAAGAGGCATAAATTCACTGGGGGCGTATTTGATGAAGTATCTAGAGAGATTTCCATGGAATCGATGGCTGTTTTTTCCATTTTCTCATTTAGTGGAGGATGAAGAAATCAAAGCTTCGATTTCAGGAAATTTTTATCATCTATGTTAACAGGCGAATGTTCTGATAAGTCAAACCTCATTATTCTGATATTAAAACACTCGCTTTTTTATTTTACAATTATTATTCATGATGAAATTCTTCATCATTAAGTCCATATTAGCAGGTGATGAAGAAACTGCAAAATGACATCATACCCTAAAATTTCACATGTCACATTGAGAACTGTCATTAGAAAATCAACTATTCAGTGGCAAATTGATGCTCACGAATTCCTGTGTCCTCGCTTTTGTAGGAATCGATTATCCTTTTCCCTACTGACCTCGAGATCGTCTACTTAGATGAAACGTTATGATGCGATGACCATCACGTCTCAATCATCAGGCAATAGCTTGTCATATTTTCGATGCATCATTTCATGCGTAATTTTTAATTTATTTCCAGTAAAATTGACAATGACAATTTTTCAGTCGTATAAATAGATCAGGAAAACCGGATGCTACTAAATAACTGTACAGAACGGTAATTCGATTTTTTTTTCATTCGGTGACAGGACTGTCGAAATTTACTCGCATCACTAGTTAGAAGACAGGAAACTTCAGTCAGAAATTTTAATTCAATTCCTGCACCTCTTCGATCCTTAATAATTTGCTTTCCTTCCATCAGTCAACCTGCCACTCAAAAATTATTTCAGTCCATCTCTTTCCTGCCCCAAAATTCATAAAATTCTCTTGTCAATAATCAGAAACTGTTTGACCTCGATTAGAGAGGGATTCCGGCCCCGATCAATTCCTATTGATCTGACTGTCATCAATATTTGAATATCACTCACCTCCATTGATTTCCCTATTCATCCCACCATCTCCATCTTCTTATTTCATATTCATCACCAGACAGTACAAGTCGAGACAACACGCTTTGAATAATGAATTTGGACCGTAAACTCTTGATTTATTTACAGCCTCTCTTCAGAAATATTGGTGGAACTTCTTGACGTGTGGTTCTCCGCGATCGATTTCATACTGCGCTCTTCCCATGCTCATATATCCTTAGTTTAAGTGCTTGAAAGGAGAAAAAAGCATGCAAAAAAAAATGCCTTTTATAGTCTACCTTTTCAAGGATAAATGTTCGAAAAGTCGATCGTAAAAATCGGCCAACAGGTTGAGAGAGAGGATTCCACGTAGAAGTAAAAAAATCCCTCGTTACTTACTCTCCTCTACGCTCCGCTTTAACTTCGGTACTTCTGCATCTTGATACTCTTCTATCATCAGAATGAATGGCCAAAGTTTCGTCGCCTTTGTCGCATTCAACATCGTTATGAGCTTTTATCTCTAACCTTCTTGGTTTTAACACAAATAATCGAAGCGCCAATACATGCGATTCCATTACTGTAGAATTCCTTTCCTACTTCATTTTCTCGTCTTTAAAGATAGCTGAGATATTCCCTCCAATTAGCAATATAAGAATGTTTTTTCTCTGTAATTTAGGCGCTATTTGTAGATTAAAGAAATATCTAAATTTAACACGACATTCTTTCCAACCTACGTAAAAATAAGTGCTTTGAACTTGGGCAAAAGTTGCATGAATAAAATGTTTAAATAATGAAATTCCAATTTATCGAATTCGTGATAAATCATCCAATTTGCTCAAACGGACGTCTTCAATCATTGAATCACAAAAATCACTGCATTTTTTGAATATTTCTGTCGCCGTTGGCAATACCGTGCAGAAGTGTGGCGAATGGCGAGGGGCGGCGAATGCTGACAATTTTGAAGTGGGAGCGAGGTGCGAAGCTAGCATATAGTACGATTATTGTGGAGCTAGCCTGCAGCTAGCTGACGAATTCCACAATAATCGTACTGCAATCATAATACAAGCATATGCAATGATGAATATTTTTGGACTGTGAAAAAAATCAGATGAGCAACGCATCATCTTGTACGACCTCCAAAAATTCAAGTGGGAGAACAACCTATTCAGTCTGGTTATGATATCCCCTTCCAAAAAACCTACTACGCAATGAAAATTAACTGTTGGCCACACTCTCCGCCAATAGAGCTCAATATGGTTGCCTAGCAACAATATGAAAGCTTCTACAAACAGCTCCCGGCCCTTCTAATTACATCAAGATAGATTCATCTTCTCGAATGCACTAATTGGTCCACTATATATTTCTGCTCATGTAGACTTCATCGTTAAACTGATTTCCTACTTGTTACCTGTCTCTGCAGAGAAAAACCAATAAAAAATAGACTACACTGAGAGGAATACACACTGATGCTTTTGCCCCGAAACGATTAATGAGCGAATTCGTACCCTCTGTGTATTCGGTTCACGGCATTTCGAAATAAGCTGTTCAACCAGCATGGGGTAAATTAGAAAAGCACACATTTCCAAATATCTCCATTGTAGATGCTGTGAAATTTCTGTAAACCAGTACATATTGTGGTCCGAAGGGTTTCAAAATTTGAAGACCACAATTTACCAAATAATAATCATAATGGAGGCAGAACTATGAAAAGCTGAGGTCAATAGAAAGTTTATCTGCAATAGTACAAGCATCTTGTTCATCTTATTGCACTTAATATCTGAGTAGCTACGTATTCACAATTTTTCTGCACTGTTTCATCCTTTTTTCACCCTCGCTAACATTTCTATTTATTTCGTTTGAGGGTTTTTCTCCTTTGATGTCTCTCCTTGCATCCTGCAATTCCGCTTTTCTCTCCTCGTTATTACATCCCCTTAGCACGAATCCTCTATAATACACGAGATGAATTGCCCGAGCGCGCACGATCCCTTCTTTATTCTCTTTTTTCTGTGAAAGCGTGAAGAAATAGAATGCGAAAAATTTAACCAAGATGTGCACATAAAAGACGTGCACAAGCAGATAATACGCCGGAGCGAGCTTGGTTTCTATGATATGTCGGATTCGTGAGCAATTGTAATGTTTGAATGGCATACTTTTTCTAACATACGTCAACGGACGAGTGTTGCGACAAAAACGTGGTGAGGTAGAGCATGGTACTGATCAAAATCAATGTGTTGTGCAAATAAAAGAGGAACATTGTGCTTTTAAGGATGTTTTATTTGCTCATAGATGATAACAATTTTCTTGTTGATACCTGAAAGTATTATGGAACATTACACGTGTGCTGCAGAGTGCTTACTCCCGGTTAGCATCCAACGATCGATTGATGGTGCTTTTTCCAGCTATTCTTGTAAACTGTGCCGTTCATTTTTATTTTTAATTAGGGCGACTCTTTTGTGGTGAACAGGAAGGGTGGTTAATGCGATTAATTTCATTATAAGGTAAAACGTCTGCTTTTACATGAGTGAAAGTGGGTTTATTTATACTCGTGGTTTTTTCCTATTGTTTTGCATCCCTTGTTGCACGAGGACGGTATTGTTTCTTTGTAGAGGAATGGGTTCATGCTGAGAGTTCATTGGAAACTGTTCGTTGGATTTTCATTGAACGACACGTATTCGATTGAAGTTCGTATTCATTTATGATCGGGTTGTTGGGAAAATCAAAGTACTTAGAGGATTCAATGAAAGTATAGTGCATGCTTCATATCGTCGCCCTAGGATCGAAAGGGCGTAACTGCCATTTTTTCTTGCTGAATAATAAAAGGGCGTAAGTTAGTATTCTTATGAAAAAATGAATGTAGATTTAATTTCCGTAGATTTTTGAAAAATGGCACTTACGCCTTTTTGACTCTAGGGCGAGGATACAACTACTTGTAAATGGAATATTTATCAGTTTTTCGATATTTTCACGAACTTCCCGAATCTGAATAATCATAATAAAAAATTGAAACGGAAGAGAAAAAATCGCGAATTCCCTATTGGTAATTTCTGGTAATTGCACAAAAATATTTCCGCATTATAATCCGGCAAAAATAGTAGTCATCAATATAAATGAGAATCACCAATCAACTGGCAAGAGTTTCCTATGTAAGTCACATAATTATCATTCTTGTTTGAACTTCCTCTTCTGAATTTTTCCCAGGCAACTATCATCATAAACATTATCTCAGGAAGCATATAAAAAAATAGCTTTCTTGAAGATAATCCTTGGCAATTTCAGTATAACAACAAAGAACATAGATTCTGAATAATACTGCATGTGTTTTGAATAAGAAATACAGAATTGGGAATTTGGCTTTCAGCCAAGAGAATAACCTTAAATAATTCATTTATTTATAAGCGAATATAATAGAAGTTCCATAGCAATGTTGACACGCAATAGATGAAGAACAGCGAATTTCCTCATTCAATAACAAAGATAAATTCGTTCTCTTCTTAAAACTCTGCAAATTGGAAAATAATCAGACGTCCAACATGAAATGAATCAAGATTAGTTTTTCCTCTTCAATAAGAGTCTTATATTTATTTAAAGATCTCTCGAAAATCTTTAGAATCCGTTGAAGTCAATCATCGTTAAAAACTCGTTTTATGAGTGTACTCTACTAAAATACTACAAGTATCTCGTGAATCCAGAAAAGATTCAATTCTGCAAGTCTAATTGTGCCGAGGCACTCGAATTCACTCGCTTTTTTTTACCTTTTTCTTTTCAATTTATATATAGACATAATGTGAGAGGAAACTGCTGAAGACGAGAGATTTTTAATTTTTTACTACAATATAAATTCTATTTGACGTAGAGAAAATTCTTTGAATTTCTTTTAGTCCCTCCATCTTAATACTCATTAACTAACACTGAGTGATGCTGAGATAGTGTCATTTAACGTTAAAAACGAGAGACTATGATAATGAGATAACTGACGGGATTATTGGATAAATTAATGGGCGTAACGAATCACTTTGTATTGAGTTAAGGAAAAGGTCAGTCTCGTTATCTACTTTATTAATATTGTAGTGCTAATAAAAATACGAATACCTGAATATTCAAATATTATTGAGAATGCATAAAGTTGTGTATAACTAGATTGTAAAATCAGAGAAATATCGCAACAGTGAGTGTGAACAAATCAACTGTCTGCATAATTCGATCATTATCACTCTTCTCTTTATTTCTGAAACCAACAGCACAATCTTGATAAAATATTGCCATGAGTTTTTTTTATTAACTTCATAGAAGAATCGATGGATTTAATACAAACACAACCTTCGACTCAACCTTCTTTCAGTGTCGCAACAAAAGAAAATAGTTTCTTGCAGACTCGAGAGATTTGACTTCTAGATCTGATTATTGATGAAGGTTATTTTATGTAGTTACGTGCTTTGTTGAAAGAGGAAATGAATTCCTGTTGCAACATTCTTCTTGTACTGTTGACAATTTTCACCGTAATTCCCCGTGTAGAAAAAAATATATTCGACAGAATATACGGAAGATATATTTTTTTTATATAT
>JABSMS010024720.1:0-10609 GCA_018902275.1 Aleiodes sp. PSUC_FEM 10030003
TCGGGAAAATTTACTGTTGAAATAAAATTTTATTTTTTAAGTGCCCGATGGTAAATGTATATAAAGACGCTAGGTCTTGCGTGTGCACGACTTTGAACGCGCACATGGCGCAAGACGCTATCGCGTCTTTTGATAGTGGGACCAATGACAGAGTCCGAATTGGGGAATAAATACGTCTTAACTTTCCAGGACGCTCTTACGAAATTCAGTAAAGCTATTACCATTCCAAACCAAGAAGCAGTATACGGAATTGGAAAGGTAAAAGTAGAGTGTTTGACGACGAAGGGAGAAGGAAGCATGTTACAGTTGGAGAAAGTACAATCGATCCCAGAATTTGAGTCAGGATCAATATCAATTGGCGCGTTGGCTAAACAAGGATACTCAGTACAAGCAGAGGATATTCAAATGTTAATTACCAAAAATAACAGGGAGATTGCCATTGGCGACGAAAGCAGCCAGATGTACTGAGACCTCCAGAATATACTTTCGCAACGTTGCCTCACCATCCAAACAACTGAATTCATCATTGGCACACAAGATTTGCGCACCGCGATCCAGAAACAATAAGGCAACTGGTGAATAAAAATCTAACATGTCTGTGAATGCTGTGTTAAGGGGAAGATATGCAGAAAGCCGTTTCAAAAGTTGTCTACGACAGTAACGAAAGAACCCCTGGAGCTGATACACACCGACCTATGTGGACCAATGCCCGCCGCCACCCCGGGAGGACGCAGGTATGTGATAACGTTAATTGACGATTTCAGTAGGTACACGTATTCATACTTGCTCACACACAAGTCTCAAGCCGAATTAGTAATAAAGGAATTTGTTCAATACAGTGAAACGCAATTAGGAAAAAGACCCAAAATGCTTAGATCCGACCGAGGAGTTGAATACTTGGGACACGACTTCAGAAATCATTTGAGAAATAAAGGCCTCATTTTTCACCATACGATGCCATATTCTCCTGAAAAAAATAGTGTAGCTGAAAGAAAAAATTGGTACCTCTTGGAGGCTACTAGGACCATGTCAATTGATGCCGAGCTACCCAAAACATACTGGGGAGAGACCGTGATTACGGCAACATATCTCCAAAATAGATCACTCACGAGATCAAAATCAAGAATTCTGTATGAACTTTGGTTCAATGAAGAACCAAATGTCCAGCATCCCAAGGCTTCCGGCTGCTGAGCACTTGTACATATTCCAAAACAACGAAGACATAAACTTGATCAAAAGGCCTATGAATGTATCCTCGTATCATACCCAGATCAAAGGGATATAGACCGTTAGAGAGATCGTCAGGAAAATTCATTGAGAGTAGAGACGTGACATTTTTAGAAGATTCTCGCCCTGAAGGGGAAGTACAGGATCCATGCGATCTTCCGCTCACAATCGATGAAGAAACTTAAGAAAAACAACCAGATGCCCAAGAGGAAATAGTTTACATACCCACTGGTAATACCGAGACTATTATCCTGCCAGAAAAACGGAATAAATCTTCAGATCATTCAGCCAGTGCAGGAGAAGCTTTAGGTCACTCATTAAATTTAGAAGAAACTCAAAATGACAATCCAGGCTCGAGTCAGGGAGATGCAGAGGGAACATTGCTTATTCATCAAGCAAACATAAATGATGGATTTATATACGACAAAGAAAATGAGAGGAACTATGCAGAACCAAAAACATACAGGAAGCAATCAATGAACCTCATGGTGAACAATGGATCAAAGCTATTCATGAAGAAATCAGTTCACTTCAGAACAATGATACGTGGAGCTTAGAGCCAGCTCCAAGAACAAGCGAATAATTGGATGTAAATGGGTGTTCAAGATAAAAGCCACTCCGGATGGACAACCAAACCGATTCAAGGCAAAACTGGGAGCACAGGGTTTTTCGCAAAAATATGGTACTGATTATGATGAAGTCTTTACACCAGTAGTCAAAGGAACGATCATCAGAACACTGTTATCTTTCGCAGAAACAATGAATGACTATGTGAAGCATCTAGACGTAAAAACGGCCTTTCTCAATGAAAAACTAAAGGAGATAATATGCATGAGACAACCACCTGGATGCGAAAATAAAGAGCATAAAGATTGGGGATGTAGGCTCAATAAATTCATCTACGGGCTCAAGCAAGCCGCTAGAGCTTGGAATGATACCCTGCATGAAGTACTTACTAGATACACCTTTGAGCGTAGTGAAAACGATCCCTGCCTTTATAAGCATGGTAATAAGACACTCAGCTATCTACTGGTTCATGTGGACGACATCATAATAGCCAGCGGCTCATCGACGAGGCTCAACACCATACAGCAAGCATTAAGCAAGGAGTTTGACATTACTGATCTCGGTGACATAAGCTGTTATTTGGGAATGCAAATAAAGAGAAACCAACAGGGAGATTTTTTAATCAATCAGTCACATTACATCAAGAAAATACTTCTAAGAACCGAACTTAATCAAGCAAAATCACAACCTGTCCAATGGACAAAGGATATGAAAAATTGTGGATGGATTCGCCAACGATCGGGAACGAACTCTTCAGCAAACTAATTGGAGCTCTATTATATGTCTCAGTCAACATCAGACCTAATATCTCCGCACCAGTAGCTATACTTGCGCAACAAATAACAGACACCAAACAGATAGACTGGAATGAAGCACAGAGAATCTGTAGATATCTGAAAGGCACCATCCACTACGAGTTAAAACTCAGTGATCATGAAGATACACAGCAAAAACTAGTTGCCTACGCTGACGCAAACTGGGCCGAGGATAGAGAAACGAGAAAATCAAACACGGGATACATCATCAGAATGTTTGGAGGCACCATCAGCTGGTCGTCTAAAAAGCAAGGCTGCGTAGCAACGTCGTCAACGGAGGCTGAGATCATCGCATTATCAGAAGCATCCAAACAGTGTGTCTGGATCCAGATTATTGGAATTCATGAACAAAAAACAAGAGGAACCCACCATTATTTATGAAGGCAATCAAGGCTGCATAAATAACACCTACTCCGTAGAGAAAAGCTCACAGACAAAACGCATTGACTCAAAATATTTACACACAAAAGAACTAGTGAAGGAAGGCAAGATTGGAGTGGTTTATTGCTCAACAGCAACAAACATAGCAGACGTTCTTACCAAAGTCCTGGGACCAAATTACACCAAAACACTGGCAGGTATGATCGTACTCACCACGGAAGAGAGTCCAATCTCCCACCAGTGAGGGGAAGTATTGAGAATATTATAAAGTATATTCGTTGTGGCTAGAGTAGGGGAACAGGATTTTGTATACAGTTCAGTATATCTTTAATAAAGCCTAAGTGAGCAGTGGTGCGTTATACGTTCAAGAGAAGAGTTTTTAATATTCCTTTGTATGCTATCCTGTCCAGTCACTCCACTACCTCCAATACTTTGATCTCAATAATTTTTTTCGTCAAGTTGAAAATAAGCGAATTATTTAAGAAATGAAAAATCACCCATAAATTAAAGATGGTGGACAACGCAAAGGAGCTGGCATCCCAAAAATCAAGATTGAGACTCTCCGTAAGCCCCCCCCCCCCTCCAACGATTCGTGAAAAAAAATACTACCATTAGTTTTTCTGACCTAAAATTCTAATTCACCTACGCTCAAAGCAATATGAACATATGCGACAAAATTCATTACAACTAAACAATAAAAGATCAAATTAATCCTGATGTATATTTTTTTTACGATATTTTTATTTTACAGAAAAATACAAAGTTTCCACACAGATAAAAAAAAAACTTTGCTTTCTTCATGTTTCATTGAATAGGTTGATGGAATAAGTATATGAATTTCCACTGAAATTGAATTTATTTTGAAAAAACGATCCCAATGAAACGCAAATTATTTTACTAATTTTCATTTTTTTCATTCATCAAACACAAATAAAATTTATATTCAATGAAGTCAATCAGAGATTTCATCCATACGTACGAAATTTTTTTATAATCAGTTTTATCAGATTTTTTTAGTATTTTCATTCCTGCGTGATTAACTCAGTGATGGAAAGGTAATCCAATAAGTTTAATTCTTTTTGTAGCTTATTTCGGAAATATCTCGGAAACTATTGGGTTTAGAGGAATTCGTGTAGGAACCTCATTCTAAGAGCATCTCACGCTCTACAGAAAAGGTATCGTGACATTTTCCCCTAAGCCTACTTGTTTGAAAGATAATTTCAAAAATAAAAATAAAAATCAATTTATTTTCTTCACCACTTCATTGCTGAAATCATATGGCATTAAAAAATTAATTCGGTTAACTCTATCATCGGAATACAATGAAGTATTTTCTATAAAGTAGCTAATTAATAATGACTAAATATTAATGTTCAATGTAGAAATTTACACGTGTGATATTCGTGAAAAGAACAATTTCAATTACGCAAGAGAAAAACAATTTCAACCATTATTCCAATTTATGGCAACTAAAATTATGTATAACTTACATTGATTTTTTCTCCATTAAATTTTACACGACAATGAAGATATAAAGAATTATATAAAAGAATAAAAAAATATTTATCACCTACAGAATGTAAATTTTCGATTAATCCTTCCAACATGACGGATAATCTTTATTATTCATATGTACCCACAGTAGCATGCGAAAAGTTTTACCCTCTTCTGACTTTTCAAATTTCATGATATTCCTGTACTTCTTTATCTCATATCGATTTTGAATGTTAAATGATTTTATAGGAACCTTTTTTGAAGAGCAGATGAAAGAGTTCCGAAAAAGGTTTCTACAAAAAATTCTGTATCTCCATTATTTTCAGAGATATTCGTAAAAAACTGAGTAAATTAAAATGGACTTTTCTCGCATCGCCTCTTCGCGCATGAATTTTTCTCTTACGAACGCGTAAAAAGTGCTTGAAAGAAACTTTATGTAATCCTGTGAATAATGATTGAAGAAAGAAACTTGACTACACCAATTCTCAGAATTCCACAGATTGCTTGCAAGCTCAACGCCAATCACTATGTCCTTCATTTCTCATTCTTAATTCAGATTCTTTCAAAGCTTTCCAAGTTACATTTTTCAATTAACTTGGAGATTACATGGTAAACTACTGCAGATCGCACCAGATCATAGATTCTATTTCTAAATTGTGTGCTTAAAAAATGTTATTCTTTTAATTACTTTTTGAAGACTTAATTTTTTTTCGTAGAAAAAACAAATGGGTAGAAAAATATTCTTATGAGCAATCCATCAAGCTATCATGTAAATATTCATGCCTCTTCATTAATTCTTATTTTTTTCTTTACTTTAATTTTTGAAAAATTTTCTACAATGTGTGAAAAAATCACAGACTCAGCCATTCAACTCACATCTTTCTTTTTTTTTCTCATTTTTTGTTTAGCTAATATCACTCTATAAACTCGCGTATGTTTTTAGCTTCCCGCTTTCTTATTTGAATAAACCTGGTACGATCTGATAATTTACATTTTCTACAATTAACATTGAAGATTTATCTATCCAGTACTTCGCGACAATGGAAAGAATTTTTCCTTGGTTTTTTTTAAATCTTCATTTTTTAGTTATCAATTAGAGGAATCATGAAAAGATTAGTTGTGGAATTTGGTGATCAAACAAGATCTCTTCATAATTTCACCTAAAGCCAATAATTTCTGAGATATCTCCAAAATAATCGAAATGTGATTTTTTCAAGTTATCCTCCTTGCGTTAGATCCTTATCTAAGTTAACGCTGCAACCAAAGATTGTTCACTCGTTTCTATATTTTCTTCATCTTCCACTCATTTCGTGAAATACTCGTTACACGATATTCGTTTATATCTAGATTATTTTTCCGTTTCAAAGAAAAAAAAATTTTTTCAACTACATTAAGCCTTGCATGTTTTTTCGACTTTCATTTTATCATACTAATTTTCCTGTAATGCCTTTTATCTACATCAACTTGTTGATTACGAGTAATTTCATTGTTTTAATAATAACAAATTTCATAGTTTCATATCTATGGGCTCAATTCGGGATCATTGAAAAATGCAAAAAAAATTGATTGTTTCGGGAAGTTTTTTAACATTTTTTTTTAGTTTCTCTCATTTTTTTGTCCTATAATTTCTATAATCCGTCTTAAAAAACTTCAAAAACGATAGTACGTCACTCAGGAGCGAAAAGTTTTCCTTGAGAATATAAAGTAGGATCGTTTTTTTTTTTTGCATGCACGCCTTTTATATTTGTATACGTAAATTCAATATTGATGAAATTTTTTTTCATAAAAAATCGCGCAATGTCATTTTTTGATTATTATTTTTTTTTTTTAATGTTTCAATTATCACTCTTCACGTGTTTTTTATCATAAGTATTTTTGTATTGAAAGAAAAGGAAACATAATGAAAATTCAGTAGGGAAGAGGTGTCTTAGTTTGCAATCAAATGATTCTTCTGAAAATATCTCGAAAACTAACGCAGATACGGAATTTTGATATAAACTTTTTTCGTAGGTCGTATTTCGCTCTACTAAAAAGTATCCTACGAATATTTCTATAACTCTCATAGATTTCGAGATATTCTTGAAGAATTAACTTGAACAACCAAGTCACTCAGTTTTTTTAACTTCCTCAGTCGGGAATTTTCTTACATAATTTCGAAAACTAACAAAGATACCAAGTTTTCCACAAAAACCTCTTTTCTATGTCTCATTTTACTCTATAAAAAAAGTCTTTTCCTTCGTTCCTGAAATATGCTACAAAAACCAAGCAAAATAATGTTCTACCTCTTCAATACTGAATTATATGGAAATTTATAAGAATTAAATCTAATAGTTTGTAAAAAATTTCAATAACAAAAAAGTGAAAGAAAAAAAATAAAACTTATTCTCTATTATCACAACCATGAAGGCCCATCTCAAGAACAGAATTACCATCAATTTTTTCTCGAAAAAGTATGGAATTGATAATTTCGGATAGACACAAAAAACTGTTACAATTAATTAACCGGAAAGTAATAAAGTTTCAATAAAGTGATATATCGTTATTAATACGAATCTTGTAGAAAAAATTTGCTGAATAATTTTATCACTTATCCTGATGGAACAAAATTCTCATTCACTTGGAAATCGATAATTTTTCATTCTTTCAATTTTATTGTATTTTTTTTTTTTTTCATCATTTATCTGAGGCAGCGCAACCAATTTGGCAATGCGGTTGCGCACCTCAAGTAATCTCAGATTGAACCGCTACTATCACCAGGAAAAACCATCATATTTTCAGCCCCATAAGAAGGTGTTGGTGAGCTCCTAGCATCCAACGATGCTCTGCTAGCTGAACTAAAACTACTGGAGCTGAGATCTTCGTAGCTTGCTACTGACTGACTTCCACCTGAAATCATAATGCTCCCTTCAATTATCCATGAAATAATCAATGAAGCAGTAAAGTAGGATAAGTTTTTAAAAATCATACGTAAAGTTAAGTCGAGATTTTTCTAAAAGGTGAACAGTTTTTATATTTTTCATGGAATTTCAATAACTGCTCCGCTGTCAAGAATTCCTCTCTTTACCTCAGTTCTTTTGCCTAATATTAAATTGATTGAGTTCAGAGAAAAATGTCACGAGATTATTTTTTATAGACAATTTTATCAGCTATAAAAAAGATCTGACAATTTTCTCTAAAGCTACTCGTTTCAACTATATTTGCCAGAGTGAATTTAACGAATCAATAGAAAGTCCTAGAAGAAAACGAGTTAGAATTTTTTTTGTGCATATTTTGTAAATGAATTCAGAGCGAGTGAGTTTAGAGGGTAATGTTAAGTGACCTGTTTGGTAGAGAATTTTGTGCCCTACGAAAAATGGTCGGTTGATGAATTCTCCTAAGCATCGTGGGTCACGTTTTTTTTTTTCTAGATGAACTACATGTGATTTTCAGACTCATCCCACACTTTATCACTTCGCTGCTGGAATGATTATTAATTAACACTTTTTGGACGCGCAAAACTCCACGTCTTTGCTTTTGTGTTTGAAAATTCGTCCAAAAAGTCATCAAGATAAATCACAATAAATTCAAGATTGATCTTGGGAGTATTTAAAATTGAGCTCAACAAACACTTCTACAATAAATATCATCCTTGGAAATATATTAAAGTTCAAATTCAAGGAATAATGCTATTTCATTATTGAAAAGACATCGTTTTTACAGTAGAACTCCTATAATTCCGAGTCGCTTAACTTTGATAGGAGGAGCTTGTTTCCCTCACTACTAGTCCTTTTTACCACTTGATACGTTTGCTATGTCGACAGCGTCATAGCAGACCAATCACATGCCTGTCAGCCAATTTCGACTTCTCAGCATCGAGTCTCCCGAAGAGTCGAAATTATGGTTCTACTGTATATACTTTGAATGAGAATGATTTTGTTTTTTTATTTTTCCGGTTCTCCAATATAATTTTATTCAAAATAATCTCTGAAATGAACGTCCAATGAAGTGTTAATCTCTGACGAAAAATTTTCAATCAATTAAAGAATTCTGAAAATTGTGAGGTGATTAGTCTATGTTTCATAATCTAATTTAACGACTGGAAATAACACAAAAATTGAAAACATTTTTTACGTCTTCAATACTTTTTATTTTTGCCTTAAATTTTTCTTTTTTCTTTGCCGACATTGACTTCAATTTTGCATGTGAATACAATCGATAAATTCATCTTTCTTTAACCAGTGTTATTTTGCAGAATTACTCATCGTGCATTGATATATATTTATAAATTTAAGTTTTAGTTCTCTTATTACTGGAAATTGGATAATCAAAGAGCGCAGCATATTTATCACAAACTCCCATCATTTCCTCATTTATTAGTTCTCCATTAATTAAAAGGAAAGGGAAAAAAATAACGACAATTTATTTTTTTGTTCTTTCGTGCTGTGCCATTTAAAATAATTCGTTTTAAATCGACCAAATAATCATTAATTTGAGCCAAAAGACTTTTTTTTTCGAATTAAATTGCTTTCTTTAGTTCTAATTTAGGAAAATTCATTCAGTGAAGGAAAAATAAACAATTTGCCCAAACACATTATCTTATTACTTGGTAACATACAATTAATTAATCTATTGATATACATCTCTAATTACACATGATAAGCTATTAATCGGTGATTACGAATGATAGGGAACGATATAATAATCCAGTTAAATTAATTTTAACAAAAGTAATTATCTATCAATTTTTCACACTAATTTTCAATCACTTTTGACCAATATTTTTAATCATTCATAATTTGTTGTCCGCAACAAAGAAAATTTTTCGTTAAAAAAAATTCACAATTCTTGCAATTAATTGAATTGTTTGAAAATTCTCATTGATTGTTTGATTAAAAAGCGAGAAAATTTCATATTAATCTATTAGTAATATTCAATGAACAAACATCATAGACCGATTTAATTCATTGATAATTAAATTGTGATTGAATTCAATAGCGAAAAGGTGAAACGAATTTAGTCTTTTTTTGATTCGATTTATCAATTTAATTCTTTTTCAGTACACGCGCTGCGAAATTGGACTTTCTCGGACCTTGCGATTATAGTCACCTTCAGCGCGTCCTACAACTCTCGCAAGGGCTTGCAAAAATTTTCGGCCTTGTAACGAAATGTACTATTTAATAGCCAAGAATAAAAACTGAAACTAATTTTTTTTTCTGACAATTTGTTTTCCTTTCCAATAATTCTGTAAAAAAAATCAATATTTCCGTATGACAAGCTAGAGTACATGCCTGCATGTAGGAGGTAATGCCGATTTTTGAAAATCCCAGAAATTAAATTAAAATGTTATTGATATATTAATTCATCTATTTATCTAAATTTCTGAAATTATTCGTTATTTCAAGAAAAAAAAAATCTGAAATTATTTCCATTATTTAGTTCGTTTTCAATATCATTCTCAAAGAATTTTCATCAATTAATTCCATCTACAGTAAAGTATTATATTATCTGCTGTGTTCGTTCTTCTATTGACAATTCAATAATTATAATTTTCAAATAATTTCCTTTTCATGAGAGAAAAAAAGACTCTGGAATTAACATAAATTCTCAGAATTGATGATTATATTAATCTGAATATTTTTTTATCATTAAATAATTTGTTTTACACTCATTTTTTTTATTTCAATTGAACTTCAATTTTCAATTGAGATTTTTTAAATTAAATTTTTTATATTATTCAATCAAATTGTAAAGCGAAAAAAATAATGAAATATCATTATACATTTTAAAATTGCGAATTCATCTTTACTTCATTTATGAACACTTTAAATTTCTCTCTTTTTTTAAATTTTTATGAATTTTTTTTCTCATATTTACCACTTTGAATTACAAGCTCCGTGCAATGATGTTAAATAAATGGAACTGTAACTTATAAATTGACAGCTTCGACGAGAGAAAAAAAATAATTAAAATGCGTAAAGGAGAGCAATGATCAAATATTTCGGTGACATCACTTTGAATGGCATTGTCGAAAATAGAAGCGATAATCTTAATTCTAGGAGAGTGTGAGTACTAAACTAATTGTGAGTATTATTTGACCTTTTCTTTAACTATTATATTTTTTTTCTATTAATTTTTAATTCTTTTTG
>JABSMS010024731.1:0-10608 GCA_018902275.1 Aleiodes sp. PSUC_FEM 10030003
ATTTTTTATAGAGAATTTTATGCTCCATAATTTTGGTCCCTTGTTGTTTTTCCGTATCTGTAACCGTTATCGAGTTAGTAACAAACAAATGCAATTTTCGCGAGATTTGAGTAGATTTTGAGAAAAAAAAATCATTTCAGCATGAATTAATTTTTTTTTTTCAAGACTGTTTCCGAATGCTCCATAATATGAGCATAAATGGCATAAGAACAATGTTTGCATAATAACAATTTTGGCAAATGTTTATAATAATTTATTAACAATTGATGATGATATCGAAAAATAAAAATACTGTGTTGTAGTTGGGAAGAGATATAACAAAGTCTCATCCTCAATTTCATAATTTTTTTGTTTTTTCAATACAAAAACAACAAAAGAAGGTGTTTTTTTGTTTATAGATTTTTAGCGAAAAGGCAAACACATTCTGGTGAATGGCGATCAATGATAATTATTCGGAAGTGAAGGACGTACCATTTCCTTTTGTTTTCATCCAGATCTAATAATACTTTCAAAAGTTATTAGACTCGAAAGTTTAGTGAAAAAAATACAAAAAAAAATCCCCCCGGGGTGGAAAATGGAAAAATTGGGGATTTTTTTTTTCAACGGAATCGGATTTTGCGATCTCCTTTGAGGTAGGATAATTTTTTCAGATTTTTTAAATGATTTTTAGTTGAAAAAAGTTATTTGTTAATGAAACATCGTTCTCCGCCTCGAAAGCGCGGAGCCCGCTTTTCTAGCCCGCACTTCTCGCGCTTCCCAGTTCTGACACTAGCAATCATAGAGAAAAATGGCCAACAAATTTTTTTGAGAGACTTTCATCCTCTGCCATTTTAGTCCAGTGATTTTTCACCGTATCTGCTAATGTTTAAAAGTTATTGACACTCAAAGGTCATTTTTTCTCCGATTGGTTTAGTTTTCCCTTTTTTATTCAGAATCATGGCTACTTGGGAAGTCACAAAATGGAGGACATCTTATTAACAGTATTCCCGACCGAAAAAAAATATCCCAACCTGTGTTTAATTTTTGGGATTTCAAGCTAAAAAATTCGCTCATTTGATCGGACTATATAATAAGGAAAGAACATGCAAACGCGTTTTGCACTTCATCGCTTCTATTTATCCATTCTGTTTGAAGAATTCCATGAATAATAGTTCATGCTACGAATTTCTTCCATTTTATATACATTGTATTAATTGCGTTGAATCATGATTTGCATTATTCCTGTTATTACTTAATTGATGATTACACCCATAGTTCTGGAAAACATATTTTGTTCCATTTCCAATTGTACCTGAATAAGTGACGATACATAGTTTTACGAATTTGAATGAAATAAAATGTCTGCCAAACAAGTCATATTGCTATTTGCATAGTAGAGATTACTATAGACATCGGAGAAACTCCTATATAGATAGAAAAGAATACTATGTTCATAATAGAAACTACTCCCTAAACATAGCCGCCATTACCATGTTAACCCTTGAACTACAAACCTTTTTTTTTAGTCGTAAACCACAAACCGGGGTGAATATTTACCCCGCGGGTTTTTCACTCGTTAAATCATTCTGGAAGCAATATTTTGAGTCAGAAGTACATGAATTTTTTTGTTTTCCCATGCCAAAGATAATGGTAAAGAGCAAATTTAATTTCATTAAGGTTTAGTTGGTGAGAAATTAATCCAAAAAGCTAAAAGTGCTGAAAAGCGGTGAGAGTGTCATTTCGCCAATACAAATTCATAACTTTTTTTTTAAACTACCGATTTTCAAATTTACAACGGGATTTTAAAGAGCACACATAAGGCTTTGAGAAAAAAATAGCATTAAGATTTTCTGCCAAAAAGTTGAATTATTTGGGACTCTGAAAATTCAGAAAAATTATGAATCTGATCATTGGAAAAATCAAAGGAAAATCCAAGAAATATTGGTTATAAAAAATATATTTCGGTTTCTCTTACGCAAAATATTAAAAAAAAACGAGAAATTTGGTACATATCAAAATATTTAAGTGTGAAGTTACAATTTAACTTATTCAAAGGCGCCACAATCGCTGCAGTAGATTATTCCGTGTTTCTCGCAGGTCGGTCGCTTGCACTTTGTGCAGTATATTTGCTTTTTACGACCCTCCGATCGGGAGCACAAACCGCATCTGGCTGGTTTTTTTGGTGACGACTTAGCTAGTTGAAATTTTTCATCAAGAAGTGTTAAAATGTTATTTCTCAATTCCCGGCGAAGAGAAGGTACTTTCAGCCTTGCCCTCAGCTATGGCTCCATAAGCGAGCTTACCAAACTTTTTATAAATTGTCTTCGGTCCATACTTAAAAGATCAGAGTTGAAGTTGTGAAGGATTACGGCATTGATTCCTCCTCATAAAAATTAAATGTATATCAATTCTTTTTTGCTACTCCCAGTGTATGGATGCTGAGAATATGAGAATTTTTACCGAAAATTATAAATCTAATGTTCTATTGCAAAATAAGGTTATGTGACGTCAATTAAAATTATTTTAGCAATAAAGAGAAAAATGACTCACCTACACAATCACTAACGAGAACTAGAAACCGGGGTAGACATCAACCCCACACAAGCTTCACGTTTTCACTCCGCCACTGTACGCATGAAACTGAAGAGTCTCGCGACCTCGCCCTATTATTAGAACCTTAAACTAAATTATGGTATCGGTCTTCAGGCGATGATGTCACTGACTAACTTAGAAACGTAGTCCGAAATTTACCTGGGGTAGATATCTACCCCAGTTCATGGTTCTAGGGTTAATATAACAGTGGTGTCAACATAGTAGGGTTTCCTATTTGACCATCGCATTTGAGAATAGTATTTCACGCTTTGTTACATAATGAACCCTACAATGCTGACATAGTAGAGTGTAAGATGGTAACATTGTAGTCATATACTATTTCGCTTTCCTGAAGAAAACGACTACTATGTTAACATATAAAATATTATCATGTTATTTCCCTCTGTGTATATTTAGTTGCATAAACGGTAGAAATGTTACAAGACAACTCCGTGAACTCATCGATATGAAAACAGAATTTGGTAGAGCTGTCACGATATTCATGTCGACAATAGACTTGTAACTTATTGTACAAGTTTTTCACCGAATTTGATATGATTGACTTGGGTAGGCCCGTTATACGGTAGATTCTTAAAGTGGTAGTGATGTTACTACTGAACATCAATAGATCTATGAATTGGCAGGCTTGCTGCATCGGTAGATTTGTCCCGCGGTAGAGATGTTAGGAGACAACTACGTAAACCAATTCATATGGAAAGATAATCTGGTAGAGCTGTTACGATATACATGTCAACTGGTACACTTGTAACTTTTTGCAAAAGGTTCCTTCAAGATCAACAACGCGCTTTTGAGAAATTGAATACCGAGTTGATGACTGTGCCAGTTTTATCATGTCCCGATTTCAACGCTCCATTCAAATTGCATACGGATGCAAGTGCTTATGGATTGGGAGCTGTCTTGACGCAGAAAATTGACGGTGTTGATGACGCTGTCGGTTACGCTAGTCGAATTATGAATAGCGCTGAGAAGAATTATCCAGTTACCGAGAAGGAATGTCTAGCATCTTTTTGAAACATTGAACATTTCCGTCGTTCTGTCGGAGACTTTCATTATACTGTGGTTACAGATCACAGTAGTCTTCGATGGTTGCATAATTTGAAGGGTCCGCGAAATCATTCAAGTCGATGGGCTTTAGATCTTCAGAATTATGATTACGATGTGGTTCATGTTTGAAGACGATTGTCTTAATCAAGAAGTGTTGGAAATTATCGTTCCGGATACTGAAGTCTTCGGAAAGCGATTTACATCTCCGGATGATGTAAATCAAGTTTGGTACAATCGACGCATGACAGATGTTGAGAATAATCCAGATAAGTGGAATGGGTGGAAAGTAGATCGTGGATAATTATTTCGTTATCAGCCTGATCCGTTGGTCCCAATTATGGCGGATGATTTAGATGCTTGGAATTTGGTTCCGCCGCCAGACGGGAGTTAAGAGATTATTGCAGAAAATCACAAATCGCCTACCGCCGGGCATTTGGGCATTGAGAAAACTCGTGCTCGAGTCACGTTAGCCTTGGTAAAGATGTAGAAGAGTATCTTCGTGGGTGTGAAATTTGTCAAACGTGTAAAGTTTAGAAAGGAAACAAGCTGGCTTAATGGGACAACGTTGTATCCAAGTTCCTTGGGTTCCTCCTTGGGAGCTCCTTGGGCTCTATGAGTCCGTTTCCACCATCAAAAAGAGAGATTATCGTTATCTTCTTGTTTTTTAAAGATATTTTCATGAAAATGATTGAGTTGTCTCCTTTGAAGACCGCTGATGGTTCCAGTATTTTAGAATGTTTTGATGATTTCATTATTCACAGATATGGTACACCTTCTGTGTTACTCACTGATACGGAACTGACTTTTCGAATAAGGAAACGAAGGAGTTAGCTTGTCATTTTGCGTTGAAACACATAACGTCTCCAATGTATCACGCCCAGGTTAATCCTGTTGAGCGGTATTACGTAATTCGTCTGGTTACCGCAGGCTTTAGGAGACCCTTGAAAGATGTTAACTGAATGGATTATAGATAAAACCAAGCGGCTATTCTACCCAAAAACTCATTCAGACATATGATATCCTAACTCACGGTCACTTGAAATCACGAACTATTTCTCTAATTTTCAGAAGATCTACAGATTTCCGGGACTAGAGACCTCAAATTTATCGTCACTCACCTTTCGATGTTCGAGACGTGCTAGTAACTGAAACTACGGTAGCAAGATGACGCTGATTCTCTGCGACAGTACTTCTGAGAAAAGGCCTGTATGACGGCTGAACACTGGACAGAACGAGGAGAGCAGCAGACGTGATGTGAATCTTCGGAAATACGAGATGGGCACAAACAGGATGAAACCTCAATGATGTCTCGTCGAGGCTGATCAGGAATAACGAATGACGACAGGAAACCTTTAGGATTCAATGTCGATTCTGATACGGTGAGAGTATCTGAAATACTAGAAGGTTATCTTTGAGCAATGCTCGTAGTAAAAACCCAAAACTTCAATTCTAAACTTTTAATGCACTTTTACTTTATTCAATATAACTAGAATTGTTTACTATGTTGACTGTTAAAAAGAAGACCGGGAACTAAAATGAACTCAACATAACATGGTGGTCATTGGTGTCAGGAGTGGAATTTTTCTGAATAAACGAACAGGAAGTGTTGTGAAAGTGTTGAATAATAAAAGTGCGCAATCTAGTATATTGTGAAAATGTCGCGAAAATGCAGAGAAAAAGAACGTCCCCACCCATACGAAAATAGAATGGAGAATTCAAGGCAACTGAAAAATGAAATATTATACGAAGTGTAAGAACAATTTATTGAGTGGCATAATGAATTTGAATCTCATTTTAGTACTCAAACTCATAGCACTCTTATGACAGAATTTTTGAAAATACACGGACAACAACGTGGATTGTACGAGGAATTTGCCGAAAGAAATAAGACCGTACGCGGA
This sequence comes from Aleiodes sp. PSUC_FEM 10030003, assembly GCA_018902275.1. Lineage (NCBI taxonomy): Eukaryota > Metazoa > Arthropoda > Insecta > Hymenoptera > Braconidae > Aleiodes > Aleiodes sp. PSUC_FEM 10030003. The sequence goes on from JABSMS010024731.1 coordinate 5,538, forward strand.
ACATTGTTAATGAAATAATTTCAGAAAACAATGTTATGATAAAAGATTCAATCCAGTCGACACATTAGCGGATCGTCTGACGAATTTCTCGCAACAAGAAATTAAATCGACAGGACAAAGCTCAGTATTCTCCTTGAGAAGTAGTGATTCCTTGAAGGATCTCCATCAATTGACATTCAATTATAAGGAAGTCCCTGTGATTTACCAACAACAAGAAATAAACATCAAATGATAGGTCATGAGGAGAATTCTCTACAAACAGATCGATCAACAGGAAGACATTGTGAACAGCCAACAGTAAGCAGCTATAATCAACTATCAGATCAACAATCACTGACACAAACACGAAATAAGTACCCAAATTTAACAGAATCATTCTGAAATCCGAATATTCAACCGTACATGAATCCGAGTACTCATTCGATTAGTACAATCAATCTCACGACGTATGATGGGTCGGTCCCATGGCTACAATTTTGAACACAATTTGAGATTGTTGCTCAGCATAATGGCTGGAATAGCTTACACAACGCATCACATTTAGCGGCATGTTTGCGCGGGAAAACACAAATTGTTTTACAAACATTAAACATTCGAGTTATTCAAAAACACGTCGGTCAGCTCAACACATACCCGGTTCAGCTCACCGAATGATTAATTTTATCCCCGCATGGCAGCACCTCACGGGGGCAATCGGTTTTACCGACGGATTGTGTGAAAGCGACGCGCACTGCATGCTGGGTTTTTTCTGCCTGTTGCGTGTCACTCTCAACGGTTTCGTCCTCACCAGTGCACGTGCTTTTCATTCTTACACAGTTTTCTTGCTTTAACAAGGTTTTTCTCACCATTCACACTACAACCTCATTCTAAAGGCTTTTCTTAAGGTTTTCACACAAATTTGTAAGGCTTGCTCTCAAATAAAAGTGGAAAAAACGCTTCACGTGCATTATCGCATTCCAGTGCTTCTACGTTGTTTGGCTGGATATTTATAGTGACAGTTATTATTGTGAGACAATTGATTAATTTGAAACATTGACGGAAGAAATAAAGACAGAGTGTATAATACGCAGTGTGTATTTATTAAAATTCCACCTAAGGGAAAAGTTAACCCACAATCCACCAGAAACGGACTCAAGATTATTTTCTCATCCGCTCAAAAAACACGAGTAAATTTCCCAATTGTCAGCGTTTTAATAATAATCCAGAGCAATCTCATTCTACTAAAAAGAATATCAAATGTTTTTCATGTCGGAAAATCGGGCATTATAGTAATGAGTGTTATCAACGAAAATCAGACGATTCTCAAATACAAAATCAAAATCAAATACCACCCGATTCGAATCAACATTTCAGGAATAGTACTGAGAAACAAAGAATTAATTGTCATTGTATTGAAAAATTTCTAGACGATAATCCGATTAATTCCAATAAATCAACCGATTCTACTGACCAAGGACTATCGGAAATCTAGAAACAGTCGCTTTGTCAAAGTTCAAACTGACCCGGAATTTAATGAAATCCTGCTGCAAAAATCACGTTCACAAAAAAGAAAATTTGTATTTGAAACTTTATGGTAAAATTAATGAACGATTATGTGGAATGAAAATTGACACACTGTCAAATATTTCTATTGTTAATCCAAGATGATTTTCTAATAATTTAGATACACTAGAGACAGCTCATGCAAATCATACTATCTTTACAACAAACGGTACAAAATTGAATTATGTGGGAGTCAAGAAGGTTATGATTCCAATTAACAAAATTTCGATTCCCATTGACGCTGTTTTTGCAGATATCAAATTGGACTGTATTCTTGGATTAGATTTCATTGAAAAATCCGGATTATGAGAGAGATTTAGACGAATAATTCATCAAAATAGTATATTTCAATACAAGTGCGACGGGTTTTTCACGAGTGTGAAGTTGGTGGCACGAGGCGAAGCCGAGGGCTACCAATCATACAAGCTGAAAAACCCCGTCGCACATGTGTCGAACAAAATTTTTTGACAGTGATGTTACGTTCTACGAGTGGCAAACTGCGCCTTTTTTTGTTTACTAGTAAACGAAAAGACTTTTCGTTTACGAGCAAACGAAACGGCACTTTTCGGCACGAGGTGAACGTAGCAGCAATGTCAAAAATTTCTCAATAATGTTCGTCGTATGAACTACTCTTTCTCCACAAAAGTTAACAACAATTTCGATGTTCCAGAGTTTCTTCTTAACCTTTTTGGAGATTCGTCTGAGCTCTGAAACTCAGAAGGTTTCAATTTGAACGATTTCTTTTCCGATTTCAGAGTTCATTCGCTAAGAATGGTAAAGACTTAGGACATCATATGGGAATTCAGCGTCAATTTGATGTAGGGAATTTAACTCCATTTAAACAAAATCCTAGAAGGATTCCTTTTCACTATCGGACAGCAGCTTCTGATTTATTAGAAGAAATGGAACGAGATGTAATTATCGAACCTAGCGGTAGTCTTTGGTCTTCTCCAGTTATTATGGTTGAAGAGAAAGATGTATCCTAACGATTCTGTGTGGTTTACCGATTACTTAATCAAGTTAAAAAAAAAGATAGTATGCCAGTTCTATCGACAACTGATTTATTCGATTCAACTCAAAGTTTTACGTGGTTTTCATCGATAGATTTGACAAGCGATTACTGACAGATCGAAATGTCGACGGAAGATGAATAAAACACCGCATTTGCGATTGGCAACGAATTTCGGCAATTCAAGGTTCTTTCTTTCGGTTTGTGCAATGCTCCGGCAACATTCATGCGAGTAATGAATGAAGTCTTAGAAGGTCTGATTTGGAAAATCTGTTCAGAGTATTTAGATGACACTTAGTTTTTGGAAAAGAAATTTCGGACCATTCACAAAATTTGCAAACCATTTCCAAGCGGCTCTAACTAGCTAACCTGAAAATCAATTACAAGGAATGCTCTTTTTATCGGAGAGAAATTCCTTTCTTGGGACATCTCATTTCTGGTGAAGAAATACAACGTGCACCAGAAAAGATTTCTTCAATAACTTCATGGCCTACGCAAAAAAAAAGAGATTCGTAGTTTTATCGGTCTCTGTTTTTCACTATCGGCGATATGTGAAAAACTTTGCGACGATTGCGAAACCCCTTCATCGTTCAACAGAGGAGAAGACACCTTTTATCTGGTCAGAAGACTGCCAAACATCATTTAAAGAATTAAACTTAATTCTTACTTCTTCTCCGTTATTAATTACTCCAAACTAAGATGGTAAATTCATCTTGAATACAAATGATTCACAGTTTGCAATCCGTGCAACCTTCTCTCAAGAACAGGAACATGAGGAAGGGATCATCAGGTATTTCAGCAAGTACCTCAATAATGCTGGAAAAAATTATTGTGTGACCCGAAACGAACTTTTAGCTGTTATCAAGGCAGCTGCTGCTATGGACAGATCATGCAGCATTGAGGTGTTTGATTTCATCCAAGAAACCTGAAGGAAAAATTGCACGATGGATAGAATTTCTATTTACTTATGACTGATATTTTCCATCGTCCCGGTTACTTACATAGACATGTGGACGCTCTTCCTCGTCGTCCTTGCACATGTAAATAATGTGACAGGACCAATTCATGTGAAGAAATTCCCTACAAATGTGTTTTTCAGACGCGTTGTTCGATTAATGATGATTTTAATTGGAGTAAACTTCAGAGTGACGACCAAGTATTATCTTCCATTATTGATTTCAAGAAGAAAAATGGAAAGCCTGAGTGACTGGAGGTCTCGCGTTTTGGGGTAGATTTGAAGATTTACTTGTTGCATTGGGATTCTTTGGAAATTTGGAATGGTTTGTTGGTGAGGAAATGGGAATCTACTGATCGTCGTAAGGCAATTGCACAATTAATTAGCCCAAAGGCCCTCGATCCAGTAATTTGGACAATAGCTCATGATTCACCTCCTGGGGGACATTTTGGAATCAACAAAACTTTAGCTAAGATTCGTGAAGCATCAGCCCATTGGGCAACATGCAAGGCAGATGTAGAGAATTGGTGTAGGAAATGTAAGGTTTGCTTTTCGGGAAAGGGTGCTCACTCGAAAACTAAAGCCGATATGCAGATATTCAACGTGGGTTTCCACTTTGAAAAAATAGAAATCTACATCTAGAGCCCATCACCGAAAACATTGTCAGGCAATAACTGTATATTAGTAGTAACTGATTATTTTACTAGGTGTCCAGAAGCTAGGCCTCTACCTGATTATCAAGCAACGACTGTGGCTGAAGCATTAATCCGGGAAGTTATCACAAGGTATATGGTGTTCCTTCAGAAATTCACTGGATCTGGGTAGAAATTTTGAATCTCTAGTATTTAAAGAGGTTATTTCTTTGTTGGGAATTCATAAAACTCGCACGGCTCCTCTTCATCCTCAATCAAATGGTCTAGTTGAAAAATTGAACAGAACGTTAATGAATTATTCAGCGGAATTCATCAATAAAAACAGAGAGATTGGGATAAGTGGATTCCTCTGTTCTTGTAAGCTTATTGCTCTGCTGGACATGGAACTTCTGAATTTTCTCCGACAATGTCTCTATTAGGAAGAGAATTACGGATGCTTGTGGATCTTGTACACGGAATCCATCCACAGTCAGATTCTCTTCCCTTACCGGAATTCGTGCAAGATTCAAGAGAACAATTGAATGATATTCATCAAAGGTCTCCGTTGAAACTTCCAATTGAAAAGCGATAAAATGAAATTACATTTCGATTTGAAAACTCATATGCTGTATTTTAAACCTAATCAGAAGATCTGGTTCTTCAATCCACGTAGTGTAAAGGGGAAATGTCCCAAGTTACAATCAGATTGGAAAGGTCCTTACATAGTAAAAAATGAATTGAACGACGTTGTATATAGAATTGAAAAGTTTCCACGAGGGAAACCAAGAGTTCTACACGTAAACAGACCAGCACCTTTTGACGATGATCTCTCGGAGTAAGGGTGCAGAGAAACCTTATGGTCATGCTACCCAATGGGATGGTTGGGTTAATCGATTGAGTATGAAAAATGAACGGACTATCTAAAAAAAAGAA
>JABSMS010024742.1:0-10606 GCA_018902275.1 Aleiodes sp. PSUC_FEM 10030003
GTATCAAGTATGAATGACTTTTGTTTTAAATAATTGAAATGAAGAATTGAATTCAAAATGAATGTAAATATGACGATCTAAAAATCAGATGAAAAGGTTTCAAGAACAATTGAAAACGTCAGAATCTTTTTGGTAAAAATCATTTCAATATCGGATATTTCTGTGAGATATATCTTCACAATTATCAAAATTACTGGAATATTTTTCTCAGACAATGAATTTTATTGATCATCTGAATTCAAATAAAATTGAAATGACAACGCAATCATCTATAATTCCAATAATAATCATAATTCACAAATTAAAATAATTAAAGACGTTGGAGCTTAACAATTGGAAATTATGTAGTTCTTCACCCAACATGATGAACTTTTTTAAAATTAGTAATACGCTACACGATATTTCATTCTTAATTTAAAACTCTACGATAATTAAAAAGAAGTTGTAATACTATCGGATAATGTCTGGACGTTAAGGAAGATTTTGTAAGGAGAGGAAAAAGAGAGAGGAATAAAAAAAGAACTTGAGGACTTAATTGGCTGAGGGGTGAGGTACAAAATTACTTAGTAGAAGAGCACCTACGTTCTTTCCTTAAACATTATAAAATGTTGAGAAGAGAAAAATAAGTTGGGATAATGTTCTCTCAAGTCATTAAGCACACCCCATGAATTATAATTGAGAATATGAATTCTTCATTAATAATTAATTATTTGAATGGTATTTAAGGGCGATAGAGGTGATACTGCAATGCATTAAAATATTAATTTTCGTTGAAACGAGCGCCATTCTCCTCTTAACAACCAAAAAAAAGTGAAATTATGAAGAGAGATGAATGAAAGAATTTCATAAAAATTAGAACAGTAAACTGAACACTTCCCGAGATACTCGCAGAATAATAGGACTAGGAAATAATTTGAAAAATCATGCGTAGATTATTTTCCGAATATTATTTACATCGATATGTTTTCTTCAGAAGCCTACCAAAGAAATCGTTCGACCAATCAGAAGAAACAAGACGAAATTCACTAGAAATTATTAATCCATCGATTTATCATTGGCTTTGCGGTTCCGTCGTTGCTTCAGAACTTCGTTATAACAAGAAAGTTTAACCATTGAAACAGCTACGGCCACAGAATATCTTGAATTGATGCTCGGATGCATGAAACTACGATGAAAAACCAAAATGAAATAGTGCAAAAGGGTTTGCCGAGATGAAGAAGGATTATGTACACATACGGGGTCAAATCTTACGGCCAAAGTTTCTATCTTCACCGGTTGATATTAGTCGATGATGAAGCGCCCGAAGGTTAGACATATTCGCCAAGTATTTCCATAAAGTTACGTAATTCAAAAATTTTTAGAACTGTGGATTATACAATCTCGGGAATATTCCCATCTTATAATAATATTGCTCAAGGATTACGTAATAAGCCATTGAAACTAACTCTTCACTTATAATTAGCATGAACTTTCAAAAATTATCATCATTCCGAACAATTCAAGACGGCTTTATCTAGCCGAAATAACGCAAGTTTCCAGAAACTTCTATCCGAGAGAGTATTATGATCGATTATTCGGTGAGGATGTTACAATGGAAAATGTCGAATCATCAATCAACTACTCGAAAATTACACGGCAAGTGTTTTACTCCCTCACTAACGCCAAAAAGCCATATTCTTTGTCTATGTCAGCCGTCATTCGGTGGTGTGCCTTCAAGTAATTTAACGTGACGTGATTTTAATAAAGAACTCGAGTTACCCGCCCATCTTTTACACCGACTGAAAGAATAATGTCGAGGAAGAAATGAAAAATAGAGGAATAAAATTGAAAGAAAATAAGTGTGAAGGGAATGCCAACATTTCAGAATATTCTTGAATCATAATATTACATTGCAGAATATTACGAAGGAATAGTACATGACAAAATTTCATGAGATTCGTATTGGAATGTGCAAAATAAATCAATTTCATTATTTAGACATTAATACCATAAAATATATGGTATAAAATATAATAAAACATGTATTTTTAGTATAAGAAAATATATGTATAAATATATCAAATAATGTACGGGTCCATATACATAATTTTGCCGCTTTTACATATACTTGTGAATATATATTACTGTATAGTATATTTTGTGATATATTCAAAAATCATGTATAATTCTATATATTGGAAGAAAATGTGTTTTTATATGTTCGTACTATATAATTTATACTATATAGTTTGAAGTATATCGTCGGCCTAGATTCAAGAAGGCGTAGGTCCCATTTTTAAAAAATCTACAATACTTTAATCTACATTCATTTTTTCCGAAAAATATTAACTTACGCCCTTTTATTATTCAGCAAGAAAAAATGGCACATACCCCTTTTTGACTCTAGAGTGACGATATATTATTGTTTGTACTGCAATAACTATATTATCAACTAGATTACTAAACATGGAAGAATGCATTATATTTCATAACATAAATTGGATCATACATGATAATAATATATTTCTGCCCCCCCATATATATAACTTTGCAGCAATGTATAACCCCATACCTTGGATATATTCATCAATACACGTCGAACATACATGGTTTTTCACGCGGGTAGTATTCAGAATATGAAATAAAGCATTCCATAATGATAATTATTGTGAATTTGGAATGAAAAGATTCTGCGATGATATGAAAACCTAAGAATTAAATGAACTATCAAATATGTAATAAAAATACGGATAAAATTATCTAAACCAGTAATTAAAAAAAAATCTATCAAAGAATCAAGGAAACCTCATTAAAATGTTAATAATTAAAAAAAATAATAGATCTAAAAAATGCATCAATTACAATATGACAGACAGAAACTGGAAAGCATTGTTCATCTTTTTCAATGTTGATGCTACATCATTCATTCATCAAACTAGCAATTTTTATTCACCATAATAATAAAGATGCCCAGTGAAAAGAACATGTGCCAGTGATTTGAACTTTAATATTGAACAAAAACAATTCCAAATGCAACGAGAATAGAAACAAACTCTAACCAATAACAATGTCTTTTCTATGGATAGAACAGAATGCCCGAATAGACTGTGGACTGGAAACAATAGGTTGGCCGCGACCCGTTACTCGATTTCCATGTCCCCTGGCATGCCCTCAACTCCGCCAAAATCCTCCTCTACCCCCTCGCATCTCGTCCCACCGTTCGCACTCCCCATTTCTACGTACCCTAAATTGGAGCATCGCAGAATCGTGAGTCGCCGCAGAAATTCAGCTGCATCGATTCTGCAATGCGAATAATCTGTCTCCCCCCCCCCTTTCGCCCTCTACCCTCATCGAGTAATTCAAATTATACTCCTGCCAATCTGTGGATTGTTATTGCTTGATCAATGATGTCATGTATATTGATACCCATATTTCATCTAACGTATAATTATTATGATTACGATCACGGAATAGTTGCATAACAGCTTTTGAGCTTATCTGTTCCCCTTTCACCTACGTATGACTTTACCATGTAGGATCCAGATGCATCGTAAAATTTTGTATAATTTCCTTTTACGGCATCCAGAGCCCTGCGAGTACTTGATATAATTACCACGTAGCCATCCCCCTTTTGAATATGAGTAACAAAATCTAAAGCACGTCGGAGCATGGGGATAGAGGGGGAAGGTTAGAGGGGGTGAGAGTATGTGTGGGTGTGAATGTGTGCGGCAGGTTAACGGGCGAGAGGACTTTGGGCCTCAGCGGGGACAAAAGCAAAGCTTGCATCGGCGTAAAAGCTCAAAATACTAAAAGCTCTGGGTATCGCCAACGTAGCACGTTGCTTTCTCTACTATCAGCACGCGCACAATTTGATTAAGCAACGTACAAGAGGGTGAGAGAACGGATTCAATTACGAATTTGAAGTTAACTCGATGCCTTTCTTCTTTCACAATACTTTATGAGTAAAGTAATTCGTATTAAATTCATTAATGTTCAAATGAATTTTTTTCTGGAGCGTGTAGTGACTATTTAGGAGAGAGAATGGTATTGAAAAATATCCAACACTATGTTATGCAAAACATTTGCTTTTCCTCTTGATAATACTTCTTGTAAACGACATTTGCATTTTCCATCTGTTTCTATTTTTCTATTATACTCAGAGATCCCATAATTCCGTTGGTCTTTGACCACAGTCCAGTGAAAACAGAGGCTGAGAGTAATGAAAAGGAAAAAGAATAGTTTATGTAATGATGATAATAATAAAAATAATGATAGTAATGGAAAACAGAAAGAAAGTTGGCACGTGAATTTTTCGTCGCATGAAATTTCCCGAGGAGTGAGGGACCGAGCGCGTTTATCCTCTGGCTCTTCCCCATTTTTTTTCGTTATTCCTCCTGGGGTAGTATATGCCCGGGATATAGAACCTCCGGGCTTGAAACTGACACGTCCATTCTCGAGTCCGCTATATATAGCGAATATTCGCCTGTGTCCATAGAGAATAGAAACAGAGAGGTTGAAAAAATGTAGAAAAAAAAGAATAAGTACGAAAACAAAGAAATAGGAAAGAGTAGAAGGTGAAACGTGGAGGAAAATTAAAACTCGCACACGCGACGAGTTAAAAGCCTTTGCCATCCCAGGGTCATAACTCTTTACTCACTTGTGCAGTTCGAAATGTACTTAACCTCGGGTCAATTTCATCTCGCTCAGTGATAAAAGAAGAAGAGGAAACGAGAGAATGATGAAATATTTTTGTTTCAAGGATGTTTGAATTTTTGGTTTAAACACTGAGAAATCCTATTTCGAAAATGACAATGATATCGACTCGGGAAATATCTCGAAATGTAACGCATTAATGCGCGCGCAACGTTACACTGATTATGGATTCTCGAAATTTGAGGGCGGGAATATTCAAATTATAATATTCTTCGATATTGAGAGCTTCTAAATGTCTTAAGCTGTGTAATCCCGCAGGAAGAAACCATGTATGGTGTAAAATAGTTGGAAAATATATTTTGGGTGAAAAATTGACGTACAGATATATCATATAATATATTGGCACTAGTCAATTTTACGAATAGTTTGAAATATATCGAAGTCCTCTCATCCAAGACTGAATAAATCAGTGACTAAAAATACAGGAATCCAATTGACGATGGTAATTCAGTATTTCCTCTAGATCACACGATAGATGTAAATCACCTTATTTTTCTCCTCATTTATTTCCATTGACATATTTCATCCTCCAGGAAGCGGTTACACATGCAGAGAGGGAGGCATGATGATGGCATTAGCGGATACAAGGAGCCGATAACGAAGCGAAGGATTTGGCTCCCCAGTGAATGAGCCAAGGATATCGAGGAGGGCTGTGTGAGGATTCCAGTCGTAGATACAACACCTCGAAGCTTCAGGGTGTAGTAACATTTGGGATATTGAGATTACGTTAATATTTCCTAATGGCGAAGCGATTCGAAAGAATAATACGATCGACATTCACCGTAAATTCTTGGCGCCATCAGGATATTTTCTTGAGTCTCATCGTTTATCAAGATTATCCCAACATTCATTAATCATCGTTTTTTTATTTACTTTGATAAATAATTGAATGAGCCAAAGTTTTGGTAGATGTATTAAGTCATCTTGATGGACGGCTGAGCACAAGGAATAAATGGTTAGAATGGCGAAAGAGAGGGAGCTCAGATTTCTGGACAAGAGGTACAATGTAAATTCAGAGAAAGGACCGTAAATATATATAGAGAGAAGCCCCAAGAGAGGATAGGAGAAATACCAGGATGGCTGAGTTTGAAATACTATCTCGCGGATGTCAGTAACATGGGGAAGAGACTAGGATGGTTGGCTGCTGACACGCAAAAGGAGTGGAAATTCAAACAATGAGATACCCACATAGTCAGCGATATCACTTACGAGTTACTCGTACTGAGCATACAAGTCACTGGAGGAAAGAAGAGTTAGACCAAATGGGAATGTGAGAATATGAGCTAGAGATGGTTCTTCACAGTCCCCGGAGTATCATAGCATTGGCTCTATTCTGCCTTATGTTAGTGTAATCTTTTTGTTATATAGTTAGTACAGTTGGCTGTTATTTTTCGCATTTGGAGCGAAATGTAACACCTCTGAGGATCTTTTCATTCTGCCTTGTATCATAATTAATAGAAGATTGTATACAGCATGTCGAGGATGATGAATAGAATGAAGGAAGAGTAATGGTTGAGGATATTAACCCAGTTACGAGAGTGGAAAAATATTATTCTTGATATTATATAGATGGAGGAAAACAATAATGATTAAAGTACTTGCATTATGGAATTCCTGGTGGTGACATTTTATTCACTCGAGTCGAATATTCACATTTATTGTGAGTGTAAACTGGTTGGGAGAAGATTATGGAGTCTTTGTTTCTATGAACATTCTAACTTTATATTAGTGAGATTTACTATGTCAGCATAGAGAATGAAGCTTTATTACATTAAATAATTTCAGAATTTCTTGGGAATTACATGAAATAGATTCTCTGCGTCAATGTGAAATTCATGTATGATTCATAAAAGCGGAATATATTCTGTCTTCATGATTACCATATATGTAATTCATATGAGATATCTGTCAAATTCATGCGTCAAGTATATAGAATCTTCTAAATATGGTTCTTTCAGATGGTTGAGGGAAGATTGGAGAAAATTTCTGTTGATTAATTACGTTATAAGATTCTCTTTCGAATTGATGATCATTTCTAGTTATAGCAAACGAATTTAACACTTTTGGAAGTCTATTCTCGGATCAGCGAGACGCTTTCGTATATGATTCAATTGTAGACGCTCGGTCGAACGAAAACACGAAAATAAACTCCCTGTGAGTGTCGGAAGTTAGAACGCCTGATTCCTGTCTTTTTTGTTCGGCTGAGTACTAGTCAATTAATATTCTATTTATAACATTGTTTTAATTATTTTCCGTATTAAATTAAAACAATTAAATTCTTATGTAAATTTCTATTAATTATTATAGCTTCGTGTATTTATGAGTAAAAATAAAGTAAAAAAAAAAAGTTTTTTATTTGACTTCGGTCTGCGGCTACTGAACTACTTTAAGAAGCTCTCATATCAGAATTTCTTACATCGATCGACAAATTCAGATCCAAACAAGAAAATATATTCCTCTCCCAGTTCGATGCAGAACGAACTTCTTGCCTCACACGAGCATTACGTTTTGCCGTTGCATCATTCCTTATAAACTCCAATTAACCTAACTGAATAACACAACCTCAATTACCCAAACTCCTACAGAACCCGTATTATCCAACTAAAAGCATTGCTCCCTAACGCAAACCCTTTTTGCTCTGTGCATCAAAGTCAACAGATTCTTATGAATTTTGAATTCCACCGATTGATTGCATGAACGCACAAACGTTTTAGTGAATGTGAGAAATCCTGACCGAGTAGCTAATCGAATCAGTTAGAGTGCCATGGCCCGTGGGAGGTTACTCCCCAGTTCCCGTCAATAATGAGGGCTTTGGCGTTTTGTGTCCCACTGGCAAGTGAGGTATCCGCAATTCCTCCTCAAGCCCACTTCCCCAATATTCCTCATGCCCCTCTCAGTGCTCTCTGACACTTAACCCCTTTTGTCCTCATTTCCGTTAGCAATACCAATTATTTATGCAGCTTTAGACACTCGGAATTTCGAATTGGGATATAACCCAAGCTTGGATACTGAATTGAATTATTTCGACTCGGTAACAATAGTAGCACGGGGGAAATTTCTGTACCGAAGTGTATAACAAGATGTGGTGGAGGAAGGCTGGTGTTGGTAGATCTACAGATAGCCTGCCGGGGGTTGAATGTACAGTAGATTGAGTTTAGGATAGTACTGGCTACTTTGCATGATACCATTTGAGAGCCCTCCTGAAGAGACAAAGAGAGGAATCTCCAATCCAGTCAGTCGTTTCTCTTTCTTTTGCCTCTGGTTTTGAGTGGACAAAATCCCATTGCAAACAGAGATGGAGAATTGATAGAACTCCAGGTCACGGGGCACGGAGAAACACAAACTGCTGAATAAACTCTGGATCATCTAATGCAAACATAACACATTTGCCATAAACCACAGAACAGGAATGAGCGAAAAAATAAGCAAGGAGGTTATCTCTGTTTTCTAATTGGAATAACAATTTTGGAAATTAAAAACAAATAAATGAAAAATCAGATGACCCGTAAAGTCACGCTCCACTCTAATTACGGCACTTTGATACAAACCTCTAATTACGATATGCAATTACGCAAATTACGCGCGACGGCCCTGTTAAATTATGCACACAAGCGTGACTCTCATGTTTCTAGTCTTCGTCGATTTTAACTGTGTACTCCAGGTGCTTTCCCTGTTGTTAGGCAGGGTGAAGAACATATTTTTCTTTTGAAGAATAATAATAATGAAGAACACGAAGAAATAATGGGGAAAGTGGAGAAAAACTGAAGAGAGTGGAAGACTTTTTTTTCGTCATAGAAAGCGTGAAAAGAGGCACCAAGAGGTAAGAAAGACAATAAACACAAGAAACCACCAACGAAAATCCACTGGGAGGCTGATTTTACTCTCACCTAAATACGAAAAGCGCCTATCCAACATCACAAACCACTCGACCGTGAGTTACAACCTGTGTATTACACACATTTCTCCTCTTTTCCTATTGTTTTTGTTCTCACTTCGCGATTCTCAATTCACCCAGAAACAAAATAAAAAAACGGAAAAACATCAAAAAAGCGGATATGCATTTGAAACACATCCTGATTTTAGAATGAAAAAGCTGAGAGATATTGATTCGATAAAATGTTCAATGGTTGCCATTGGCTCAAAATTCACAGGGCAGGATTTTTTATTTCTTTTTCGTGATATACGATATCAATTTTAATCAGTGGTTTCAAATGTTGACTACATACATGACAGAAACGATGAGTTTCGAATACGCATGAGTAACAAGCCCAGGATGTACGCCGAGTTTTATGCAATATAGAATGACGTTATATGGATAAAAACTGTTCGAATACTCTCGTTTATACTTGCTCAATAGATCCTATCTCTGTATGTTTAGTTTTGAATAGTGACGCACACGCGATGAATACGATATTCACGGCCTGTGTATTTTGTATTGTATAGCCGTTGGGTGACAATGCAAAATGTTTACTAAAACCAAGCGCTGGAGTATTCCATCAGTGAGTATCCTCAATGCTTCTTTTTTACTGTGAGAAAGGAATATATTCTGGTATTGCATACATTATTATTTCTGCGATTTCTCTTTGGCGGGTTTGGTAGGGAAGGGGCGTATAATTTCTCTGTCCAGTGTTATCGTCTCTCGACATTTCAGGTATCGAGAAGTTGTTTGCACGTATGTCGTTGAGACCGGCCACGGAAAGATTTCTTGTGGCAAAAAGATCTTTTTCTCGAAAGAGAAAAAACTTTTTTTTTTCTAAAATTAAAGAGACGTCTGTAATTGAGATCTCTGGAGCAAAAAAAAATTATGTGTGGAGATACGTCTCCTTCACTCTAACATCGGTAGTTACGCCATTCTGTTACGTAACTTTTTATTGGACGAAAGAAGATCAAGAACATCATGGAATAAGTTTGGTATAAATTCGGGAGATACGCTTCTTTTACACGGAAAAATTTGGAACTTTTGGCGCTTACGCCCCTTTGTTTCAAGGTGACGATATGATACTGAATAACCAAATTGTAATGTTTCTCCGCAAATTACAGACCAAAATTTGAAAATGGTGGATAGGCCGTTTTGCTACTAACCCGAGTCGATGAATTTAGGAAATGAAAAATCGACCTAAAATGTAGAATAAAAACCGATGAACTCACAGAGTTGGTCTACGACAAATTTTTTTGACTCGGTAAGCCCGCGTCTTCCCATTACGCGTCTTCGCGTTACGTCTTCCCATTCTTTTTCATTTTTCATCGCTTTTCTTCACTTCATCGTTCAATTTCGTGTGTGTATGCTTGTATTACTTGACATGAATGACAATAGTAGTAGTCGTACAAGGAATATTATTTATTGTTTCGTTAGATCCTGGTGGATTGAGAGAGAAAGAGACGAGAGCGAATAAATGAATGCAGAGTATAGCAGAATGAAAGAAGAAATGGAAAATGTATGAACGATGAAAGCTTTGTGTTCGGAAAACACAGTCGAACAATGAGCTTTCATCAGGGAACGAATTTTCCCACGTTGCAGAGAATACCATACATTTTGTAGATATATTTTTTTATGTTTTTCCCTCCAAACGAAAAATATCCCATCGCAATGTTCCCATCGATCCTCAGTTTTTTTCAGGGAGATGCTTGGAATGATGTCAGAGGATGTAGAATTTTATTTTAAATTCTAATTAAAATGTTATTTGATTAATAATTCGCTGAGTGGAAGCGAAAATGTAGGATGAACGTCCTTGATGAAAGTCATATCAGATCATGAGCAATATTATTGATGATAATTACTCGTTTAGTCTTCAAGGAATTTATGGAATCAAAGTATTCTTTGAAACAAAAAAAACTTTTGCTACGTGAAGATATTGTGAAGAGAAAATCGCTATTACCATAATTAATCTGTTATTGAAATATTTTTATATTAAAA
>JABSMS010024753.1:0-10604 GCA_018902275.1 Aleiodes sp. PSUC_FEM 10030003
AAATTCGGCACAACAAGCTTATCAGATTCTTTTAAACGCAAATTTCGAAAAAGAGAAATGATAATTCTTCATTCAATTACCCCAAGCACCCTTACTTATCAAACCTTCCAATCAAACTGCTCAATTTATTCCTCGCCTTCCTCGGTAAATATCAGAATGACATTAGTAATTAAAGCGACGATATTAAGATATCCAAAGGACTGTTTCTCGCAGTCAGCTCAGTTCTTATTGATCTTCAAATATAATCGAACGTTCTTTGAAGGGCAATGTTGCTGAAATCACTCCTCATCGTGCCCCGCGGTGTAGCGTGTTTTCGACCACGCTGCGTGACATAAATCCCCAACGGCTTTTTGTCATCGAACGAAGAGGGTGCCTCATTTCATATCCAATTCTTCAATGATTTCCTTCACTTCGTTTGATTCAGCAATCAATAAGATTTAAGCCTATCAAAAAGGTTTTACATGCTTCAATCAACAAATTCAAATTTTTCCATAATTTTCCCGTGTGTTTTTAATTTAGTCTACATTATTATTTATCCTCCTTCTGGTGGCAGACACTTTAATCAACACACAATCATTCTCTATGTATTTTTTAGCAAAAAAAAACCATCACGTGTACATTCCAATCATCCAAGTCCTCCAGTTGTTCAATGTGATCTAAATTTGAATTATTGCTATCAATTCGGAACTATTCCATCAGGATTTCGATGAAATTACATTCACAATAGCCCAGAATATACTTCGAATATCCCATCAGTGATCCCACTAAAGAAGAAAGATGAACAATGAATTTGCCAATGTATTACATTCCCGAAATTCTTTTCTGAGAACAAACGATAACTAAATTAAGAACTAGGGTTTTCGATCTCATCCAAAAATAGTTTCCTACTTTTCCCTCTACTTTATCCTTGTATTTCCACTTCGACCATTAGTCCACTTGTTTATCAGAGACCAATGGCTCGTAAGACCATTCCACACTGGTACATAGTACACTAGCACTAATCCTCATTAGTGTGACATGCAGCCAATTGCGTGCCTATGAGCCTGTAGACGCACAAATAACCTTGATGCGGGTGAATAGAGGACTTTGACAGTAGTGTTACATGGATACTATCATAATTGATATAAATCATAATTAGTGATTGATGAAACCATGGAAATTAATATCAAAGAGATAAATAATTATTGTCATTTTTTTTCTCGTGATAAGGAAGGAAATTAATATCATTAATCATCTACGGGAAATAATGTAACGAAAATGATATTAGCCTCTATATTTCAAAGAGATGAAGTATCAGAGAGGAGAGGCAAAAGTTCCATCACCAGGGGACTTGGACAAATTTAATAATGTTGTACCTGCAGATACTTCGTTCAAAGTACACGACTATATTGTGCGCCATGCGAATAAGCCCCTACTAGTTTTCCATGGTTAACCAACGGCAGATGAAACCGAGTTATCTCGGCTCGAACGAGCGATATGAGATTTATACCCGTGCGCAGGCCAAAGCTTATCGTAATTCTTTATGACTCGTGCTTTTGTACAATTCCCACACCATATGAATTAGTTCGGCCGGTTGTATTTTTAGCCATTCATTAAATACCTTTATCCAATATTCATTATTTCAATTCAATTATTAATGTGCTGTAGTAATGATATAGATACAGTGGATTATTAGATGTCATGTGTACTTGTCTACGTCAGCGACACGTTTCGTAAATTACTACGTTGAACACGAAAGGTACTAGTGAGTAAATGCCAACGGCATTCGAATTATTTCAATTATCCTCCACCAACTGGCGTGTGTATAACCCTGTCATCGACTTTCTCCCCGAATCCTCTATTCCTGTCTATCCCCATTCCGTTTCTCTATCTCTCTCTCTCTTGCTCGCGCTATTGCAGGATTCTATCCAATGCCGACATAGCAGCCAAAATCCTCTGACTTGCTTCAACGCACAGAATCCAATATCCTCTGCTCTCTCTCTCTACTTCTGTTTCGGATAAGAAATCCTTTTCTTTAATAAGGCGATCTCTTGAGTCTCCTGGCGATTGCAACTCACGTTCATAGTCTTCCATCAGCCGATATAGCACGGAGCCTTTTCTACATGACTTACGAAGCGGAAGTGATTCACTAGAAAAGATAGTTAATTTTTTTTCTCTATATTCAATTTCATTTTCATAATGTCATTCATTAATCTTCTTATCATAGAGAAAATGGAAAAAAATGAACGGTATTATTTTTCTGTGGCTGTTTGATTTTCGTGATTTCGTAATTTCAGGATTTCAATATTCGATGAAGCTCAATTTTTGAAGTGCAGTGGTTGAATGAAAATGGATGGTTATGGTGAACTCATTCATTTTGAATTCCATGAAATATGTCATGTTATTGTTTGAATGATATAATAATTGCGGAAAATTCACATTGTTTGAATTAACGTATTTACAGGAGAGCGGAATAATTGATAAAATATATTCATTAAATTACATTAATATAATTACTCTTGTCTCTGTACGTTTGAACACATTATTCATTCAAACTAAATACTACAAAGGAATTTTTGATAATCTGTTGAATTAAAAACAAATTATAACATTTGTGATTAGTGAATAAAGTAAGATTGTTATTTATTAAGTTTTTTTCTTAAAAATTTCCAACAAGTCGTACTTACTCGATAACGGCCCAATATTGGAGCGTTATCACGTGGCAATCTTGGCATGTAATATTGAGCCAATATTGGCGGCATATTAGGTGGCAATATTGGTTCAACTTTGCCAGTATATCGGGTGCGAAGATTGGCGTTATATCAGGGCGAATTATTGGTCATGTTTCCTATGCTGGCTCACTATACAAGGGATCCGCATTTCTTCGAAATATCATTGAAAGTTACTCTTACATGAATCATTAGTAACAAAAACCCTCAGATTGAGTTGCCTCAGAATAGTGGAATTTTTCAGAATAACTCATACGAACTTTCGTCACCAGGCACATAACATGTGTAGCAGCTTGAATGATCGGAGCGGCGTAGTTCGGCATTCTCGGGACGAATAACAAAATAAAGAGAAGGTCCCAAGTCGTTTTCGAGTTCACAAGTGATTTATGGTACTCGACAGAAAATGAGTTTTCTAAAGAATCAAGTGTTTCTATTTAAATTGTGAAATGGATTTTATGAACTCTCCTCTCTTCCATTTCGAAAAAAATCCTTTTCAATTTTGAATATTTACAAAGTATGATTAGGGGCCGAACTTGGTGCTTCTACAGTTCTTTTGCCACCCGGCATTTGAATGAAGTTGGGTACGATAGTTTCGCGGTTAGATGCATGCCTCAGTCTGATATTTAGCCTGTTCTTTGAATATAGTCATTCAAAATACAAATAGAGTAACTAAAATCGTGCCAATGCTGTTTTCGGAGCACAATAAATCCTGATTAGACTACTTGTGGAGAAGCTATGTGGAATCTTCCTGACAGTACCGGAGGAAATCTTGCTAAGACTCGGTGTGAAAGGGCTGGTGAAAATTCTGCGGAGAATCCTCGTGAAGAATCCTCTCAGAATTGTTCTTCGAAATAATGGAAATGATCCTGCTAGTGATCCTACGAAAGTTCCTGTACAATTTCCGCTTGAATAGCTGTTTTTAGAGATTCGGTTCACTTTCTTTATTAATCTTTTTAGTAATCACCACGTCCACGGTTATGGCACAAGTCTAAATGTCAGGCTGTGATGTACATTTAACCGTGAAACTATCGTGCCTACTTTCTCTCATATACTGGGTGGCGACGGAATCGTAGCAGCACTAAGTTCCGGGCCCTAGTCATGAACAAATAAATATTATGAAAATGAATATGAAAAACATATCAGGTGTATGCACGTAACAGGAAAAGATTCATATAATTGCGTATGTTTCTAATGAAGATATTTATGAGTATGCCAATGCATTTGAAATTACCCAAATTCAGTAAAACCTCCTAACGATCTGTCCTTAATAACTTCCATTTATAATCAAATTAGAGTGAGACTTTTACGGTTGCAGTTTTCTCTAAATTTGTCAATGTACAATCTGCTGTGTCTTCCAGCATCTACGTGCAAACTGTCTCTATCTCGAAATATTGTCGATTAGGAGACAATTATACCTTTCCGCCACTTCACCGAACAGTTAGTTGTATGGCTATGATCGTTAGTGCTGTAAGGGAAGATCGTTATAGAGCGATTTCTCGTTTATTTAGGCAGTCTAAAATGAAGCTTCTCTTCCTTCTAGTGAGAATACAGATTATCAAATAGTAATAACGGAGGCTCTACAATTAGAGCTGATCCGCTTACTATTTGAATCACACTGTATATGAACAAATATATCATCAAATCATTCAACGCATTGTATCATGAAGTTTGGTATTTAATCGTAAGGGAAGAATGCTCTTCCTCTATAGAATAACATTGTATGGAACGTTGGATAACATGTGTACAATTGCCTTTCAGCAGACTCCATCTAAGCCATAATCTACAGGATAATCTTTCCATATAATTCGACATTATCGCTTCCGAAATCATATTCTTTCCGGCGCATTGACGCAAATTCATCGATGAAGAAAATGGAAAATCAAAAGCTCTATAAACAAAAACAAATTCTACCCCACATGTTTATCGCGATAACTTTATTCAGATTTCACCGTTTCCTTCCACAGTGCTATTTGTAACCTCATCTGTGTCACACGTAGAGCGTCAAACGTGCGGCAATCCTACGGTACACCCTCACAGTAATACCAAAACCTCCCTCTAAACGGCATCTGCGGCAGTGCATGCACATTCATGGTAGTTTTCCCCCGAGGTAAAAACACTCTACACAATCCCCTATGTTCTCTTCTCTCAGTTGGCAATGGTAGCCTCTATACCACATTGAACTCACCAAGTTTGGTTAGCCGCTGGGGAACATTCATTGGTTTGTAAATGATTTCATTACGTTGCGCAAAATACAGTTTAGTGTTGCATTATTTTTATCAACTTCGACTAACTAAAGATTATATTTATTTATTTATTCTTTATCTTGTTTTTTTACCATGATGCAAATTGCTCTGTTGATAACAAAGCCGTTAACAAAAAAATACCATGTAAAATATTATTTTTAGAATCATCGGTGGGGAAATAAAATTCACGAGGTTTTTACGATAAATTTGAATTTCAAATCGTTGAAACATCAATTCTCAAAAAAAAGCTCTGTCACTGTTGCCCGAAAAAAAGTGTATGTATAATACAATATCATCAAAATTTTGCATCGGATCCCTTCAAATGAGTCACAATTTTTTGAAAATTGCTACTGAGAATTGCATTTTTAATGTCCCGTAGTGTTGGGGAATAATGTGATTATCTTTAACTGTAGTGAAACCTTGAGGGTTCAATGACTAGAGCTCAATTGCAAAGTTCATAACGTCGTCCCATTTACGGGGAAAGTTGTGTACTGAGTAAATTCCATCGTGTTCAATGATGTTACGTTGATAAACGCCCTGTGGTAATCGTTGCATCACACACGCACACACATATTTGTGTACACCAGAATTTAATGAACCAACGTAAATGTAATTAGCAGATGAAAATTGGAATGGCAGTTTAAATTGTACGGCCTATTACTCGCATTTACATCTTTTTCACTATGATAAAGCAATTTTCATGAGTTATCGAATCATCATTGCATAGAGTGAATAATAGAAATAATCAGGAGCATTTCTAGTTAATTCAGTCTGTAAATTCAAATTTAGGATAATCTCGAAATGTTTGCTTATGCGTGTGTCATCGTTAGAACGTCTGGCTGAGCAGCGACTAGGCTGGGATTTACAGACGACGTGATATGCACTCAGTGATGCTGTCAATATTGAACTACTCATCAAGCTGATTGAAGGATATGAGTGCGACTTAACAAGCTTGGCGGTATGAGCTATGAAAGCAGGGCTCTTTGATAAGCTGTTGGAGGTAAATAAGCAAGAAAGAGAAACATTTGTGCGAATATGTGGGACGAGTTATACATGTTGCAGTTACGTAAGATGTAGGTTATTTCGAAGAGCTCTCTGGAAAGCTCTCGAGTTCTTGCCGATCATCCCCCGCCTAGAATTGAAGCTCAAGTCTGACAATATTGTGACAGACTTTAGAAAATTCACTGACGAAATATCCAAAAAAACACTCACTCCGAAATCTTGAAATGAATGGAGTGAGAGAAGAACATGAAAATAAATTGTCAGGAAGAGGCCCTCGAATTCAAGAACGATCTCTGTTTCTTTTATTACCTTGAAAAATAATAAACGAAGGTCAAGTGTATTTCACCTTGAATAATGCAGGTCCACTCCTGGCGAGCGATACTTGGCCAAGAATTGTTACCTGAACTTCCACCGACTGTCAATTTCGTTGTTATATTTAGCTGATAATTAATTCACAAAATTAAAAGAATTTATTTGGTATGATTTACTTGAATGTTTGAATGAGTTTAATGTGATTGCATGAACTTCATGATCCTGAAAAAGCGATTCTCATGGACTCCTAGACGGGGCTAGAACTCGCAATCCTCAGGTTGTTAGTCTGACACGCTATACGCACGACCATTCTGAAATACGTACAAACTAGTGATTGGTGAATCATACATTGGCGGATGATATGATTCTCTTTTCATTTCTTGTCATTATCATTGACATTAGTGCAAAACGATTAAACATCGGAACAATTATTCTTGGTTAATTTTATGTAAATTGACTGGCATCCAACATTATTTTTCGAAATAATTGACAAAAATTGAGACAATAAGGAAAAGGCTGTCTAAACATTCAACCGTTAATTTTATTAATGAATGATCTTTTGTATTCATTACCGGTTTTCTAATTCTTTTCCGCGAGGCATAATATTCTGCCACAATCTTGCCATCATTTACACAACTTTCTCGAATTTATAATTAAATTCTTCCGTTCAATAAACTTCGCGATTTGCTCCATCATTATTCTTAGAATTTACTTAAACTACTAAAACTATCAAGTATATCAGACAAAACGATTGCGTCAAAAGTTTCACCTTAAATCAAGGAAAATTTCACAACAGTATAACCTAAGTTTACGTAATGCGAAAAGCAGTACCACTAGAATAAGGGTAATATTGCAGAGAATGATGCACTAAATAATAAATGCACCAAAGGACTGAGCTTCCCAGACCGTTTTCCATGGTATTACCGGTATTCAAGCTCGCCTAGACACATATCGTCCGGGGGCAAAGAGAAGCCGCTTGTCGTCTATATATATCCAAGGCGAAAACGACGAGAAGGGGCAGAGAAAACGCAATGACTATGCTTCTCCTCTATGCTCAGATATACACCCAAGCCTCACGAAACTACGATAGTAGTAGAAAGAGCTTCGCTCCATTCAATTTACTTGCATTTGGAAGTTGTAGAGGAGACCTCTATAGCAGCTTAAGTGTCTTACACTGTCGAAATACATTGAGATGTGTAGGAATTTAACAATTGAAAACTATCCCAAAATTTTTCGTATCATTGAAAGTTTCCCAATGAAGTTTTGGTACAATGCAGAATAATATTAAAAAAATTTAAGTTATAATTTTCATACCAATGAGAATTAATGTCAATGATGTTCGAAGAGAATTATATAAATCATATTCAAATGTTCGGAAGTTTAATCGTAAAAGTGCAGAATCGCAAGAGTGGAAATCATAAAACTATACTCCATTTCCAGATATTTTAATGATATTGGAGTAAAATTTACGGAGAAAAAGTGTCCGTGATTCTTCACTATTTCAACTAGTGTCTACTCGATTACAACCCAGCCAATGATACTGCTTCATTCTTTTATTACATTTTTTATAGAAACTCCTGAGTTATTGGAGATCATTACGACTTTTTGTCGTTAACACTCCACAGTTTGGATAGTTAGCTTCAAATAACTACTCAACATGTTGAAATTGAGTGGCCGTTGATGATTCCATTGAATTACGCTCTCGTCAAAGATTTAACGACATCAAATGTGAATGGAAAAAGACGAAGAATCGCTGGAGATAAGAAGAAGCTTTCATGACTGTGCAAAATTTCGAGCAACTATCTGCTCTCAAATGAAGATGTATTCTATTCTTTGTGTGACTATTTTATGATAGCAATAAAAGTGAACTCGCAGAAGCATTTCAATAGTGGGAGGCCTTGGAGGAGGATACAATAAATTTTTATTTCTCCAGAAAATTTGCCTGTCTCCAGAATTGTGCAGAATGTCTATATTACTTTCATTCATCATTAATATTTGAAGCTTGAGTAGAAGTATCAAAGACATTGAAGGTATGAAGAGAAAAACGTAAAGAGTTCCTCAACAGACCATTAAAAACATATATATGTCCATTCACACGTATTCCACTCGCTGAAAATCATCCGAATGCCTTTCATGTTTTTCTCTCGTTATTCAAAGAATCTACACTCGAACGATTAGAGAAGTGGAGCCTCTCAATTTCCCTAGTCTTCATTACCTCGGGTTTGTTGAGTTATTTTCGTGTGTATGGATGAGAGAAATTACTGAAGCATTGAACTGATGCAGTGATTACGGAAATGTGAAATGAGGGAAGTCGTTGAAGCGAGTGAATGAGAAGAAAGAAGCAGGTATTGTGATGAACGCTGTATTATTTGACTTTTATTTGATGAAAGTACTTGTGTGATTTCATGAGGATGGATAGAAAATTATGTGGGATCATTCCAGTAGACAATATAACGAAACTGAGAATAGGATATGAATTTCGATATGACTCTCTGACCAAACAGGACTGACTGTAAAAAACATTACAGTCAGTCCTAATTGGTATTTGAATTCCTCAAAGGCAGTGCTATTTCTGAAATTCACAATTCTATCAATTGATCATAAATTGAATCAAGTTTTGTGACTAACGACAGCAAAATTCACCACTTCATCGCCATTCTTTGAAATGTAGTAAATGTCGTAGGATCTTCTGTTGTATTCCCACTCAATTTCTTTCTATTTTCCCCAAAACTTTCTTTATTTTTTCCCCAAGTACCTCACGTGGTCACCAAATGTTCTATGCAGCTTTCCCTACTCTTTCTCTACTCCCCTATATTATTTTATGGCAATAAGCGTTGAGACTAGAAATCCCTTATGGACAATTTACTGCCCTCTATTAGTCCTATCTTTCTTGAAGAGGTAATAATAATTTCTTCCCCAAATTTCCCCAAGAACCCTCTTGAATGGGTTTCCTGAACAAACAATTCCCCCCACGAAACAGTCGTGCTTATTATGCCGAACCTCCCTCTCAAATTGGCCAATCACTTTTTGGGTCCTACCCCCACACATCTCTCGTCTCCTAACTCATATTCCTTTGATTCAACGACATCAACTGAGTATCTAACATAGAAAGAACTATCCAACCAACAACCTCTCTGTACTTAGTTCCAGTTTGTCAATTCATGATTTCGACTTCGATTTATTGCAATGAATTCATCCCAACAACCCGGAATCCAACACTTTTGTTGAATTCATTATCAGTATTATTATTCAGCAGTGACCAAGAAAGCCGAATTCCGATTATTCATCAATTAATATCAAGGTCGGATGAAATATGATAAACGATTCAATAACATGCGGTAGAAAAAATCCTTCAAACAAGGCCCAACCCAGACTAGAATAAAGTAAAATTTGAGTGTTTTTAACTTTTTTATTTGTGTTCATAACGTAGAAGTGATAATGTATATCTCCCGGGCGATAAAGAGAAGACTCAATTCATGAGTATTTCAACTCCTCCTTATCCCCAGATTTGTATCGAATAAGATGTTAATTAATTACACAACTTTTGAAAAAATACGACAGCACTCGGGATCCATCTCAGGAGAGTATCGAAGCCCTCATCTTTTCACTTTCCGGGTGGCTGCTTTAACCATTAAGCTACCGAGACACCGTGCGCTATCAAATTTTGCAGAACTTGTGCAATTCGTCACGACTAGCCAACACTAAATAGTAGAAATTGGTATTAATTAACATCTTATTCAATATAACTCTGCCGATAAGGAGGAGTTGAAATACTCATGAATTGAGTCTTCTCTCTATCGCCCGGGAGATATAGGGAAGGGTGGGGCAAAATTGACCCCTGGGGTAAAACGGACCCCCGGGGCAAAATGGACACCTCCATTTTTTTTCATTGAGTTTTCGGATTATAGAGTGGAGATTGAGTGAATATATTGGTTTTACACCTTGGGTGAAACTTTTTAGAGGAATTCAAAGATAAATTTAATCAGAAAAGTATTTACAAAAATTTATCGTTATCATTATAGAATCTTCACGAAAAATTCTGCTATAGGGGAAGGTGGGGTAAAATAGACGCACGTTAGTGTTGATGTTTTATATTATGAAAATCGCGAGAAATCAAGTGAAATATTGAAGGTATGTTTTTTCTGATAATTCCATCGTAAAGCTGAGGAAATTCTAGGTGGGAAACATGTGTAAAAATTAAGTTTTTAGCTTCCCGTAAGGGAAGTTATTGTATTGACCCCGAAAGTGAAAAATCGATTTTTTCAAAGATCTTCACTTTTTGAAACGTTTACAACATTTTTCGACAATTTTCAAGACCATGTCTGTATGTATGTGTGTG
>JABSMS010024764.1:0-10604 GCA_018902275.1 Aleiodes sp. PSUC_FEM 10030003
TATAAATATTAAATATGTCGTTAATAATTAAGCAATAATGTGAAAATGGATGTATGCTTGGGTTTTAAACGAATGCTATTACTTTTAGATGAGATACAAAACTATTCGATCTTATCACAGAATTTGATGTGATAATTTTTAGGGCGAAAGGGCGCATAAATACCGTACTAGAGCGGCGAAATTTTGGAGAGAGATGATTTTAAAAATATCATGCAGATTATACTCTGAATATCTTCGAAGCGCATTGGTTTAGGGATGTTGACCGATTTTGAAAAATTTATAAAACCCCATTTGGAAACATTGATAAAAGCCAAAGGATTTTGATGGATTTCGGAAGGTATTAATGGAGAAAATAAATCAATATCTTCTCAAATGACCTAAAAATTTCACTGATTTTCTTCTCATCATTTTATAAACATGATCTTTTCAGTTTTTAAATTTTCCAGTATTTTTCCAAACTGGCTCAGCATCCTTAAGAACAAATAAGAGACTTTCTTGTATAAAATTCTATTGCTACAAAAAAGCTCTCTCGATAAATTCCAACAAACCCAATAGTCTTCGCGATATTTTTATAATAATCATGAATATCATTTCATTCAAACGAAAAATTTTAATTAATCGGAAGACGAATAAAAAATCACCAATAAAAAACAATCACTCATTGTTCATCGACATTGAAGCAATAAAATAGAGGAAGGAAATAAAAATTCTGCGATTTGATTCGAGTGGTTTTTTCATCATGGACTGCACAATTAAATATTGTATAGATTATAAATAATAACTAGTTAAGATGCGGAATAAAGCTAGGGAGAGATGGCTTTCAAATTGATATTGGTGAGGGGGCAGGTCAGCTACCGTTCAATTATTGAGTGTCCAGGATCAATTATAATGAAGTGTGATTAAAGCTGATGTAATGGAGTTAGGTACATATCCAGAAAGAGAATGAATTTTATTGATGAATATTTTTCAGTTAGTTTCATTTAATATTCTTTTCTTGAGAGTAATTAATAATTGTGAAGAGATGAGAGAGAGAAAAAATTCAATAAGTATTTCTAATAATTCAAGAGTTGCATCATGTTGTGTACTGCAATACGTAACATGGTTAATTCTACGTTAACTATGGATAAAAGAGAAGGAAGAATGAAATGAAAAAAAAGTTTTTTGATAAATTGTAGAATTAATAATCTGACATCTTACAGCTTAAGTACGAGATATTTTACATCAATCCGATCAAATTTTAATGAAGCAAAATGAAATTTAATCTCGAATTAAAGAAAAAAATGGGAATAATTGTGAATTTATGATTTGATTAATTCATATTTAAATGCGTAAAAAGATAAATGATGTAAATAATTTTTTTCATCGAATGTCATGAATTCGTATGGAATAATCATTGATGCTTAGGGAAAATAACTAAAGTGAATAAAATTTTTGAGAATCAGGGAGGAGAGAAAAAAATAAATAATGCGCTACGATGGCTTTTGTAATTATTTTCCAAAGGCACCGCGCACTGAGGCTCTTGATGACAAAGTACCAAATTGAATTCTTAAATTCTAAGTTAAAAATGGAATGGAAACAAATGGAATAATATACAAACAAACTAGTAACTGCCCGGGGCTGCAATATTAATGCTTGTGAAGTTGAAAAAAAATTATTCGCACGATCTTATATTTCAAAATATAGTTTATCTGTTATAATGTCTATCCCCTTATTGACAATATGTTTAAAAAATATATTATATCATTGTTAGAAGTTATTGATTGACGAAGAATACAATTCATTGATTCCTAAAAATCACAGAAGATCATAGGACAAAGTGGAAATTCTAATGAAATGGTTTAAGGAACGATTTTTTTTATTCCATTGAAAAATTCCAAAAATTAAATTCAGATCTTAATAATTAAGAAAAAAATTGGATCTTCAATTTCTGACTAAAACGGTCAAATTTTCGAAAAATTCCAACTCATGGTTTCCATTTGAAATTTCCTCAGTTTTCCAATGGAATGTTCAAGAAAATCCGATCTCAAACACTAACTCGTTTCCAGCGACTCTCATTACACAGAATATTGAAATTCCAACTTAAAACCAATATGTCCGTTTTACCTCCAATGCCTACTTCACCATACCGTTCCCTAATCCAAGATTATCCTTCGGTGCATGAGCAAAAAGTGGCCGTTGAAAAATCGATTTTTATGTGAAGCAGAGCCACGTGCTCGATACGCAACGACCCTCTTATCTTTATTGCAATATTTTGTTACGCTGGACGTCTCATTAGGGTTTGACTTTTTGTTCCCACTTTAAGAAGACGCAAAGAGAAAAAATAAAATAATATGAACCCTTAGAAATATCGTAGGATAAGCTACGATGCTCCATGTACTGGCTCTCCCATTTCATTCGTGTCAATTACATCATCAGCAAATCTAACCAATGCCAAAAGTCTTCTTACTCTCCCCTGTTACTCTCCCGAACGGTAATAACGCGTCAGAATAAAAATAATTGCCGATAAATCTCCCAACGAAAAAAAGTAGAGAGAAGAAAAAAAAATGAAATTTAAGTCCTCCGTGTAATGTCGTCCCTTCGTACATTTTCTCTTCAGTAACTTGGGTGGACTAATTTTTTTTTCTTCGGGATCATCAGCGATAGCAATTTTACGATTAACGAGCTTTGATTTTCACGAGAGGAACTTCAGAATCGAAGTTCTCGATCATTAATTTTTTTAATAAAAAGGCAAATTTGATCTTTGAATATTATACTTGATTTAGTATGCTATAGCGAAGGCATAAAACGAGATAATTCAACTTTTAGTTTGGAATCAATTTTTTTTAATATCGTGAAATCCAATGGAGACAGGAAGTTTTCCATTATAAACTTTCTGGTATCTCTCGTTCTGTTCCACAAAAAAAGGTTGCAATAAATATTGCTGTATCTCCCATACATTCAAAGATAGAGGGAAACGACCAATGAAAGAACGGGCACTATTGAATGAGCGGAGTCTTTTTGTTAAATAAAATAATTATGTTCAGTAAAAATTTTCATTTCTCTTTATTTTCGAGCATAATCTCTTCGATGCTTATTATCTTAATACTGAACATGATAGGCAAAAATAAAAGTTCATTCATTGGTAAAATTTTCTTTTTTGCATGCAACCACTGTATTAAATTAATTCACACAAAAAAATCGATATTTCATTTTCCTCGAAAAATATTCTCCTGCCACAATGCAGATTTTCTAGCGGAAAATACGATACTTTTGAAACGATAACAAATTCACCTGTTCCAATGGTTTTCTGTCGCGAAAACATCGAGTTGTTAAATGCTAGCATTTTTTTCAATGTCCTTCGCTTTACCTCTTTACTACTGAGTGACCCGCGAAATAAGTTTGACATAATTGAAAACTTCAATGAATATACAGATATATCGAGAACTCTGGAAAGACACAGATTGTACGAAACCCGTGGGAATATTGGCCTAGTTTCCTGTTGCATGGGTTATCCACAAGTTGGTATATGAAGTGAGTGCCAAAGTTTCATTAGTTTCGGAGTACAAAGCAAGTTACGATATATGTAACTGCAAGATTCTATGCTCCATACGAGAACCTCAAGTATATGAAAAATCCGTTCGCTGCCTCTTTTTTCGCTTTGTAATCGTGATTGGTTTCTTTCATCAACTTTCGAAAAGTCATTCAGAGATAAAACTCGACAGTTTCCAAGTAAATTTAATTCAATAAGTTTTCACCCTCTGCATCTGTCAATATTTTCATTCACCTTTCAATTCTCCATTTGGAATCTATTAAATAGTTTGTTAAAGTTTATAAAAAGTTTGATTGAAAAAGTATTTACCAGGTTTAAGACAATTGAAAAGTGATATTATCAAGTTGATTGCAATTATTTGTGCTCATTGGATGATGAAAATTATCGAACGTGACTTATCGAAAGAGAGAAGAATCATGAGTCGAAAGTTTTTCATTAAAATTCTTTCTCATTCTTCATTAAATGAAATAACTGGAATGTTCCATTCTTATGTTTGAAATATGATCGAGTAGTGTGTAATTGAATGTGCCCTTCAAATATCATTGGATAAATGTTATTACATTTGTCGGATAGCTATGCGTCATATTGCTGTTGACACATGGAAATTAGTATCTGATGAATCTCCACACATCAAATTTATTTCATTCGACTGGTTACATTTCATCACTGGCATTATTAATTTTGTCTGAATTTTAATTAAAAAGAAATTAGATGAGTCTAATCTTCCTCGATGATGATCTTGATGAAAAAATGAAAAAATATTAATTAAATCGATTGTCTGTCTGTCGCACAGATGACAGTAACTGATAATCTCATATTATTGGAATTCATTAGTGAACAGATGAAGGGATGAGTGGATTTAATTTCGCATTCAGTTTTTTTCGTCTCGAAACTGGCGCGAGATATGAAAATTTTTGTATGCATCTTTTTCGTGGCGTGAGGCATACATAAAAGATTTTTATAAAAATTTCATATTTCTCATGAATTCTGAGACTTTTTAGAAGAAAAAAATGTATTTTTACAGATTCGTTACTAAATGTGAGGAAGATAAAAGGGCTGAGACTAAAAAAAAAATCCGTATATTTCGTTGATTATTCCATTTTGTATGAATAAAAATATTGAAGAGAACAGATCGTTTATTTCTTTGAGTGATCAATCATTTTTTTTCGAGGATAGAGAATTGCCACTATGCCACGTCGGAATTTTTCGCAATCCATCAAGATTCTCTTATTTTCTTTTTATAAGAAGATGTGGTCGTGCGTATTTTTGTTATTTTGTGAATTCGGACACTAGAAAAGAAATATTGCTTACTGAGTTTTATATCTGTTCTCTCCGAGAGAAATAATTATGGTCATTTGAAAAGCTCGGATCAATTGGTCTAGAGTTATGGCACTTTTTCTTTGAGAATCCATTGCTTTCTTTTCGGTAATATCTCAGGAACAATTAGAAATAACTCGATAAATCTAACGCGATTTTCCGAGAAATACGAGTCTTCAGATTTTTCATTTTTATCGAATCGTCTATTATATTAATTATCACCAGAAGAATCGATTCATCTGTTTAAATTTCAGTCCACAAACGAGTAGTGAAATTGCGAAAAGAAATAATCTAGAATGCGTGATTTTATCGAAAAATAGAGACTTTATAAACAATTTCATAACCCACAAGAAAAGTCTTCGATAAATTCCAGTGTACCCAATATTTCGGAGATATTATAAAAATAATGTAATTTCAATAATAATAACAACAATCGTTGTTAATCTTCGTTGAAAAAATGAAGCATAAGCTTCCCATTTTTTTCTTCAAATATTCCAAAGATCGTGCATGCCAATAGCAAATCTATTTGGAATTTCCTCAAGGCCTTGGTGAATGTACTTGGTGAACTGATAGTCCAAGTGGTTTAGGATTATAACTTTCGAGGGGCTCGGAAATTCCTGTGGGACAGTGAGAGGAAGCTGGAAATGTGTGTTGTCCACATTGTGTAGATACTCAGCACAGTTCGTACTATATAACTATATACATTTACTGGTGTACGTGGGCGAGTGAGGGAGAGAGAGGTGAAATCTCACCCACACTGAGTAACTAAACAGTGCATTGTGGGGGGCACGCAGGCACTCGCACCCCGGAAATACCTTCCAGTGTATCGGGGACCGTGGGGCTTGAAACTTTCAATAATTTACGTTCTCCCTTCATTCTTTCATTTGTTACCATAATTTCAGAATTATTTGATTCTGAATGATTGAATAATACATTTAAAAGAATCCATAATTTCTTCAACTCTATCGTCTTTTAAGGACACGTTGCTTATTTTCATTGCGAAAATTGATTTTGGCCCAAGAATTTGAAAAATTTGAAATTTTTTAATTAATATTAAAATAATGATAAATTCCTCCCACGAGTGAGTGAAATAAATACGATGATGACAATCACCGGGGAAATTTCCCACCAGGTAATTAACAATTTAATTAACCATCGTATAATTAAGTACCCAGTATTAATTGATGGCATAACAAAATTTAAG
Source organism: Aleiodes sp. PSUC_FEM 10030003 (assembly GCA_018902275.1). Classification (NCBI taxonomy): domain Eukaryota; kingdom Metazoa; phylum Arthropoda; class Insecta; order Hymenoptera; family Braconidae; genus Aleiodes; species Aleiodes sp. PSUC_FEM 10030003. Next base: position 6,051 of record JABSMS010024764.1, read on the forward strand.
TTCAGTTTATGTAGTCATTCCCAGTAAGAGTATTTCAGACTCTCATTGAAACTTCTAATTTAAGTATTCCCTCTGGCACAATTCGGTCGTGTCACGTGTGGACCAGAGATTGTTCTACCTTGAATTTTGCATCCAATGTATTCTCATGAGAATAATGGATGGTATTGTTTTGTCTATTGATTGATCCATTGATACCACCGACTCATATTGAATTACCACCGCTACAGAACTTAGTGGATGAGATTCCAATTTTTGAACCGAAACAAAATGATTGACGTATTCTGTCAGTTTTCAATTGATTTAGTCCTTCGTTAGGCGCGCCAATTCAGGAACCATCGTTGGCTGTGTGAGCATAGCGCCGTGCTGTTAATTCGGATGCACTGTTGTCAACTGATCTGTTACGTGAGGCCTATTAGGAATTTAATTTCCTATTATTAGAAATTCGATTAAACCCCTAATAACAAAGATAAGAGAATTTTTCCTTTAATCGTTGTCTAATACTAATAGCTTGGGATAGGAGAATGGGAGAAATTATGAATTAAGAAAAATGTTAATTTGAAATAAAAGAAAAGGAATATTTATTCAATTTCCTGATCTTTTCCATTAAGTATCGATCGATATACCATGCATATATCTCTTGCCTCCGATGATAGTTCAGTCTCATTGCTCCATCTATCTCTGTGAATTAATTTTTTTTTTCATGCATTTTTATTCAGTAATAATTTATGTAGAAATATGTAATGGAACGAAACGACGTCCTGACGCTACAGAACCGTACTGAGCCGCGCCGCTTTTCCATTTGATATTTTGTTTTGAAAATTCATACTTCCAAATCTTTCGGAGCAAACGTTTTAATTTTCTCAATTTTTTCCAACATCAAAATTAAGGGTGGAGCTTTAAAATACGATATCTCTATTAAATTTCGAGATATTTCGAGAAAAACGATCTATATCCAATTAATGTTGTTCAATTAATTTTCTCAAAGGATCCATTACTGTGATTGAAGGATTAACCTTGACTCAATATCATTATTGAGCTTGCTAATGTTTGACCTTAAAGCAAAACACTGATTCCAATATCAGCACCAAACAGTCACACATTAAGCAAAGATGATTTGGCCGTAACACGCTTATTTCAATCCGGTTTTGGGAAAGCCAGTTCATAATCCTCAAAATCCATTTGACAGTAAATTGTTTGTAATCTGCAAAGGATAAAAATTTCTATTTCTTTATTTCCTTCGATTTGGACTGATATTGTACTCACGTATATATACTTGCGGTTATTGAAGGACCTGAGTATCAACGTGTGCTTGAGGGGCGCTACACTTGTCTCACTGTTGTACACACATGTGGTTTAACTCACTGCATCGTTCGAGGGCTCGCAAACTCTAATGGTTCTGAATTCTCTCGACGCTATGTATACCGTTCACATATTTTGAGGGATGAAATAGTTTGTTGTGCACACGTGTGCGATTTCTGGGGATAACAATTTAGTGATGGAGTTGTTAAGGAAGATGAGCTGAAAATTTTTAAGATTCATTTATAAATAACTTTGGAATGACTAGGTTTAGAGATAATTTCGTTGTAATGCCTTAAATTGCGTATGAAAGAGGATCTGATAAAATTTCTCAAGCCTCGCTACTTCCGCGATATTTTTTGAATGAATCGTGAGATATTTTCAGAATTTCTAGAATTTTTTTAATAGAAATAGTCTATATTTGCAGAGTTTCTGAAGATCCTTTTGCATTTGAAGAATTAATTTCGAAATTGCAAGAATCATTTCAATGAAATTATATTCGCGTGGGAATTCTCTGTGAAGTTGTGAAGGAAGAATTTTTTAATTTATTTTCCACAATAGTTATCCTTCTCTCTCTCTCTCCCTTTTTGTCTCCTTTCTCCTTTTGAATCCACCTACGTTACACAGAACTGCGTGGGTTTAACCCAGCTGTTGACGGGGATGACGGAACTCTAGTTTTGCGGTGGCTGGATTTATTCGTGTCTCTCGTTGGATGTGTTATAGTACCACTTCATAGTCACATACAGTGACACACAACTATTGGAATAGAGAGACGAGAGAAGTTGGAATAAAAGTGAGTGGTGAGGGAGGGATGAGGATAGTATCAACACAAGTGGAGTAACTGAGAGCTTGGTAAACATGGGCTATACCTTGATATTGTGTTTAACGCTATTCTGTTCCTGTCAGATATCCGGAAACACTTGAAATTCGGTTTATTGCAGAATTTATGTGTTTTATCATAATTACGGGCAAGGAGGTACTCAATTTTTCGGGAAAATAGAAACTGAAGGAATAGAGAACATGAAACGATTAAAATCGAAATGTTTACATTTGATTCGTTGATCGTTGACTTTAGTGAGTCGGGAATCATGGAAAAGTCAAACGCTAGAATTTCTGTCAATGCGAGCGATAAGATTGTTGAACCGTGAAGTCATTTAAAAGTTATTTAGAAATGCTGAAATGAAAATTGCTCTTGGAGGAGGGAAAGGTATTATCAATGAAGAACTCGAGCAGTTTCGATTTCTCCATTTGTCTCGGAATGTAATTCCAGACGACAATGAGACTCGACTATTTTTTCACCAACTCTCTCCTTCTCGCTTCAGAATTCAGAGTCGAAGTTGTGGAGTTAGTAGTTTACTTCAAAGAACAATGGTTCGAAACATTACATGTTGATTAATTTGAAAATATTTCGGGAACAATGAGATTTTTTAGAAGAATTTATCCGCAGACTTTTCGTGTACTTCGTGAAATTCTGTATGAAAATTTCATTTTTTATTTATTTTCTTTAAAAATCAAGAAAGGAAACGGAAATAAAAGCGAAATTAAGAGAGAAATCACCATGCCGTTTGAACAAATACAGGTGCTATCGTTCGCATCATGTGGCAAGCAGGATCTCTCAGTAAACTTACATCACCTGAGCTCGCTGGCACGTTTTTACATGATATCAGGATATTTGTTTCCAAGCTTCAAATTGATTCCGGGATTTTTATCTATTTATTCTTCCTCCATAAAAGAACGAAAAGAAAGTATTAGAAGAGACAACACATGATGAAATCAAACAATTGTTATTCAGCAAATAAAAAGAGATTAGAAATGAGATGTAAAAATTTGATGAAATTTTTTCACGAACATCTGGTATTGACGTGGAAGTTGAGAACTTATTTTTCATACAATTGGGATTTCCGTAACTTTTTTTCCTTTGGCGAGAGTAAAAAAAAATGAAATGGATGAAGAACGAGAAAAGATGTAGAAAAGTTTGGCTGATCGTGTATTCCTGTGAAGAAGCGTGAAAGTTTTAGCCAAAGTTTAAGCGAACCGGAAATAGGAAAGCAGGTGGACTGACCAACTCTGGTAAAAATTAATGTCTCGCTCCAACGTGAGCAACCATGAATAATGGCTACGTGAAAACGTCAAGTCGATTAATTGAGTTTTTTTTGTGGCTTTTGGAAAAACATTCTTCGCCACACATCTCTCTTGCTTTTTCATTTTGATTTTGTTTCTTTGTAATATATTTCTTTTTTGTCGTGAGAATCCCGTGCTTTCTACTTTCTTTTATCAAGGTAGCAGCTGGCTGTAAATCGATTCACTCTTCGCCATGGTAAACTTCATCGAAAGATTTCCATTATAAATTTATTGGACTTGAATATTCAAAATTTTCCTCTCCCGTTTTTTCCTTTTTAATTAAAGAGAAAAGGTTATGGTGAATAATTTGAATGATATATGCAGGATCATGATTCGGAGATTTATTTTCATACTTTGATCTCAATATAATCTGAATACAAATGTGGGTCACTTTAGGGAGGATTAGCCCCTTCTTGCATTATTTCAACGGAAATTTCTCTCCACGTGGGGAGAAATCTTAGGACTACACGGAGAGAAGAATTTCATGAAATTTATCATGCCGGATGCATGAAGCAGATGCAGAAGACACTCTTGGGGAATTCTTCGAGGCCAAAATAAGACAAAATATGATGGAAATAGGAATTAATCTGTGGTCACTTTCAATTTTTTGACAGAAGTCGGACAAAAATTTTAAGGCGGCATGAGAAAAATCTCGGCGACTAACTTTTCAATTTGGAAGTGAGGAAAATTTAATCATCAACCAAAAAAAATTTGTTCATCCGCGTAGAATTTTTATATCGCTACAAATAATTTGTTCTCTACTGGTTCTGAATTTTTACCATGCCAGCCTCATAATGTGGATTTTCTTTCTGGATTTCTCATTGAAAAATTGATATCTTGAAAATTACAAGTCATAGAGAAACGGAGTTTTGTTTATTCTGTTCGTTGATCCTTCCGCAAGATTTCATTCGCAGCATGTCTCGATAACTTTTGAGTAGTTTTCGAGATATTTCAATTCGAAGCCATGTGTAAAATGACAATTTTTGAAACAAATAAAACGCAAAAATTATAATGCGGATCATGGGAATTTTTCTGTCGTCCTTCATGAAAACTCCTCCTGTGAATGGCAATTTTTCAGCTGGTAATTTTTCTGAAAATCATTTAGAAAAATTTCTATATTTTTCTCTCCGTGTAAGC
>JABSMS010024775.1:0-10602 GCA_018902275.1 Aleiodes sp. PSUC_FEM 10030003
GCTGTAAATCTGTCATGGCACATTCTGCCATGGCAAAGTTGATCAGGGTAGATTTTGCCATCGCAAGCGGCAAATTTTTAATGACAATGTTATGACAATGTCATGACAATTGCCGTGACAATTGTTATGACAATGTTATGACAATGTCATGACAATTGCTGTGACAATTCTTATGACAATGCCATAACAATTGTTATGACATTGTCATAACCATTGTCATGGAAATTTTTATACGTGGGGATATGATTGTGTGTGGTATCACGAATATCTGAATGGAAATTGGCATAGCACTGGATAGCTCAATTGGTAGAGTACCTGACGCTACATCGGTTGATCCGGGTTGAGCTCCCGGTGCAGGGCGATCCAAATTTTTTCTTGGAAATTCGTGAACCGTATGTGGTGCAAATAGTCGTATTGTAGCCTTCATAGAAAACATGGCCAATAATCGGCCCAATATCTGTTACCAATATTGGCACCCGATATATCGCCAGTACTGGCCCAATATTACATGCGAATAATGCCCCAATGCCTGGCATTTCATCGGGGCGATATTGACGCTCGATATAATGCCAATACTGATGCGAAATTGCATGCCAATGATGGCCCAATATCACTTGGCAATGTTGGCCCCGTATTGGTCCAATATTTCAGCCATTATCGCGAATGTTGGCACCAAAAATGGCCGTTCTTCCTTCCCCTCCTACAGTATCGAGCGTACTCTAAAATACGACATGAATATAAATTTGTACGGTCGGAAGAATGTCTTATATTCCAATAAATTGAGAGATCATTCTGGTTTGGACGCTCGAAAAAAAGGCTACTTTTATGATTTTTTTTTAGATTTATTATCATAGATATCGGTATAATACTTGTTAGGATTGATAAATGCACTCTCAAAGGACGAGAAGAAAACTTTTTAGTTTATTTATAACGCTTTCCATACACGAAAACAGCTGCCTCCCGCACCTCTTCGAAAGCAGGTAGATCATCTGCGAACATGATATCGCTGTGACAATTCACCTGAAATGAAAAAATCAAACGGTTTCAAATTCAGTATGACCGTGGCTCTCGCATGATCCTTAATTAACAATTTTTAATGATGAACGAACAAAATGGCGGGAATTTGAATGAAAAAAAAACCTTTTTATTTTTTTCAATCAAATTTCCGCCGTTTTGTTTCTTGTCATTAAAAATTGTTAATCGTTAGCCTCCTTTTGCTCTAAATTGCCATTTTCCCTGTTGTATCAACCGAACTCTCGGACGCTACCTTAATATTGATAATGAGGAATATTATATATCACTAATAATTGTAATTCACTTTTCAGACATCCTGGTGATGTTGATCTTTGGTCTGGTGGTGTCTCAGAGAGACCTCTCCCTGGCAGTATGCTCGGGCCTACATTTGCCTGCGTTATTGCATCACAATTCAGCAATTCTCGTCGTGGTGATAGGTTTTGGTACGAACTTCCGAATCAACCATCGTCCTTCACGCTTGGTGAGAATTCCACTATTCCCCAAAAATCATGTGTTCGTAAGTTAACAATTCAAAACGTTTGCCTTTAATATCTTTTGCATTCACAGAACAACTCAACGAAATTCGGAAAGCAAGATTAGCCAGACTCATTTGTGACAATACTGATCTTATCGATACGATACAGCTGTACCCGATGGTTCTTCCCGACCATGAAATGTGAGTTTCATCCGATTATTTTACGATATACCTCGGAATCTGAGAGAAATAGAAAACTTTTTATAGAGATTCATTTTGTAGTAATTCGAGAGGTTTTTCGGTTTGAATCTGGCTTCCAGAAATCGGCACTTGTACTTTTTATTCTTTATATCTTTAATTTTAGTTGTCGAAAAATGAGTAATCGACGTATTGAATTACTCATCTATGACGGAATTAAGAATTTATCTTACACTGTTAGAAAATTACTTTTTAAAATTGAACGGAAAAATATTGAAATATTTAACCAACTTCAGTTAATTTGAAATTTCATTGCACATTATTGATCCAATTTCTATTAAATAATGATTTTCCATACATTTTTGGAGTGGATTATTCAGTGAATATATGAAATTTTCGATAATCCATGAAAACTGACGGCTCTATTGCGTTGAATTTTCGATTAATAGATAATTCAAGTGCATATATTATTTATTTTTTCAATCATTTTTGAAAATTGAGATTGCTCATTAAAATTTCAATAGTTATCCAATCTTAAAAGTCATAATGTTTTTGTATTTTCCATGAAGAATGAAATTCCAAAGATAGTTCTGCCTCAACTAGAACTAAAATTAAGATTTTTGGATTTAAAGACCGTTTCCACGTAAAAAAAAAATATATGGCAAATATATATTGGCAAGTATATGTAAGATATGAGGTTATCTATAGCGGTTAAATTATATATATGAAGCCATATATCTTTCAAGAATAATCCATTTAGGTGTTCAATGATATATTTGATAGTATAATCATCAGTATTAACAATAATATCTTGTCATTATATATAATTACGTATATGATACCTAGTCAGTAGTAGGGGACAGTATTTTCCTCTCCAACAGCCCCGTAAGTGGCCCATTCGCGGGAGTGTACTGTAGCTTACTGATCTTTCTTTCATCCCTTCGAATTATCACTTATCGTATGATAACGTTATGGACTAATCTTTTGACTTTTGTCCTTCAGAAATCCTCGAGTACCATGCAAAACCGGGGTCATACCGAGTATGGACTTCAGTAAATGGGCAGAATTTCCGAGTGTCCGCCATGCCGCCCAATACGTGAGTAATCTAGCGGATCAGTATGGGCACTTGGGCAAGTAAAACTGGTCGTCCCTAGATTTATTCACCATGTGTTTTGTGTTTATTAAATGTTTTTGGAACAATTGTCACATTTATGGAAATTTGCGCGTAGTTGAACACGTATAACAAGCACAAGTTTTTTTTTGTTGTTTTTTTGTTTAGAATAATGTTACTAAAGTAAGAACTTCTTGGGCATGCTCGTGAGTCATTTAGAATACTCAAAAATCATGAAAAGATATCACAACTGTGATTAACGCATCGTTCACTGAATCTTGGAGTGAAGTATAGGAATGAATTGTTTCCCTTTTTCTTGGTGAAGAAAGAATAAGAAAATCCGAATTTCCGTTTTGAAAATCTTGAGAATGTAGAATTTTTTTATATGGAATAGTAATTTCTGGATATGAGATATATATTTTAGTAGTGAAGTTATGAAGAACCATACTTCCAAAAATAACATGCGGATTATTTGGAAAATATTTCGAAAACAATTGGAGATTCATGAAGAAATCATTTTTGTAACCTGTGGAATTCTCTATAAAAAAGGTGTACGGAGAATTTTCTCTCAATCCACTTGTTTCAACCCGAGATTGGTCACCGAACGCGACCCAACGACTTGAGTCACCTGACGAGCGATTCCTGGAATGTTATTCAAAGCGCGACGTTGGCGAAATCACCCTGCATTGCGCCGTGCGCTGTAGCGTGTTTTCGGCAACATTGCTTGAAAGAAATTCTTAACAAAAGTAACCTTCTCTCTCAAAAGTATCATGCACTTGGTATAAGACGTTTCACTTCAAACGCACGTGCATACCACGCACCCTCTTTTATATTCGCTTCATCAATAATTCTCGTTGAAGTTTGTACATACTTCAATTCAATGGTGAGGAGAAAAAATAGGATAAGTTGATTCTTCGTTCCATCATTTTTTGAAGAATATCTCGGAAATTAAGCGAGAAAGCGAATTTTTTGTGACGACTTTATTTGCTACATTGGATTGTGGCGAAAGTGTGCGAACTGTTGGTTCTCAAAAAATAAGAAAAGCATCGTTAGGAATAATGTTTTAAATTAAAAAAAGAGAACAGTTCGCTGATAAAAATACACTGTTTCAATTATTACTATGACTTCTCGTTGGACCTCGTTGAATTGGCATAAATTATTGTTGAACAAATAAACAGAACAAGAATAAAAAACTAGTTGAGAAAACACGATGAGATTCGAAGTAGAGAACAAAGGAATAGAAAGCCTTGAATGCTTTATATTTTGATTGTTTACGCCTCAAAGTACGGTGAGCTACGAATTTTGAGGAGGGTGGGGGTTCGGATGCCTTGACCATGGTCCACATGACCCCGGTCTTAGTCATCGCTGGATTTTCGTCGATACTGCCGCCAAAATTGAGCTGCATTCTAAGCAGATCTCTCTTGTAGAGAAAGATCAGAGCCGAGAAGAAGATCCCTAAAAAAAATTCGCTATCTCGCTTAGTTTCTAAGGTATTCACTATACGCAGTAGCGAAAAATTGACGTATCCTCTTCTACTTCTTCGCTACCGAATTAATAAATTCAAATTTTTCCTAGGGTGATCAATTTAAATTTTAAAATATTTCCGGGAGAATCTACGAGAAATTCTATGATCCATAATTTTTCGACACTTCATTAATTTATTAACTGAATAATTAGGAAAGAATCTTAGGTATCAACCTTTTTCTCGAAATTCTTTAGGAGGGAAAATTGCAATCGTTCTCATACAGATCATTTCTTTTAATTGAGAAGAATTTACGATAAATTGTCTATGAAAATCTTGAAATACTTCATTCCTCAATTTCACTCCATAGAAACTGTAATTAGGAGGAGAAATATATATTTCCTCATAGAATTAATTGAAAATTTCTCGTATCACTGTCACTAATGACTGACTCAAATTTACAATTAGTTCATGTTTTATCGACTAATTGAGGAAAACGGTTCTCACAACGGGTTCTAACATAATTGAAACGAAAAAACAAATATAGAAGCCACTTTATGATATTGCTCAATAGCAATTATCAGCGGGAGTACCATTCAGTGTCTACTCGACGTCATCAAACAGCTACATCAATCGAGCCTTTCAAATTTTTCTCAACAGCATTAGCAAGGCATCAACATATCTCGGAGTCGCGGACAAATAAACACACTGATAATCATAAATTATAGTAGAACAGAATATTAAACTTAGTGACTGATTAAATGAAATCAAGAATTTTGAAAACATTTTTTTAATTTTCTACATAAGTGAGGGACTACGTGTTCTGCTTCGTTGCATTTTTGAGATTAAAATATAGATTATCAATTATTATTTAAGGGGTAATACCACTCTAGAGTCAGAAAAAAATCCTAAATTTGATCATTTTTTTAAAGAAAATTGGAAAAGGCATCGTGTTTCTTTTTCAGGGTTTATTAAACACATATTAAAGTATGTCAAAAAAAATATTTATTACATTTTCGATACAGAAATTAATTATTTCGTAGTCTATCGATCATTGGCTAGAGAAGTACACAGGGTTGTTTTTTAAAATCAATTTTTATGAAGATAAGTTTCAAAAATTTACATTTTTTAACGAAAAGATTTGCAGTAAATTGTTTGTAAAAAAAAGTTTATATTCAATCAAAAATCAGCTCTGTACGTCTGTGGATAATGTGATTGTGAAGCTACAGTCAAAATTTCAAAGCAGTTCGTCGAACGTTTTTTGAGCAGCGTTCAAGCATGGCCAATACACGTAACCAATTTTGGTGCCCAATATATTGCCAATATTGGCCCAACATTACATGCAAAGATTGGCCTACTATTGGGCCAATAGTAGCCATCCTTCCTTAAAAAAAGTGATTTCAACAGAAACGCGTTTAATATTTTATAAGTATTTAAACGTCTGAAATTTCGTTGTTCGATTTTTTTACAATCCTGGAGTGGTGTTATCCTTCAAGTATCCACTGGGTGTACTGCACCTCACAGTAATGTACTTAATTGTAGCTTAATTTTATAAACTTAGAATGTTAATGTAAATACACCATACAATCGGCACTAGAAATTCATCCTCAAACTTCTTAGTATCATCATAAATTAGAGCATGATTTTTTTTAATACGAAAACGAAACAATACAAAAATACATACATACCAGTAGATAATTCCTTGATTCCTATCACCAACAAGAGTCTGACGAATTTTAGTGTCACTGTATGCTATAAAATATTGAATTGTTTATACGCAAATATTTTTTGTACATAGTAAACGTGGAGAAAATAAAGTCTTCGTCACAACAGTGCCATTCATAAATCTAAAAAAAAACCTGTCTTTGGGGATATTTGTTCGTGTGAGTGATGGCAGCAGATGTATAAATATTATCTTAGTCATTGAGATATCACGTAGCGCAAATTCAGTAGAATAGGTCAAACGAGATGAGTCGATTTTTTTTCGGAGTTATTTTTCTATATTATGATGGATTCGATGACTTTCCGAGTGAATTTAGCTGCCATGTTCGGCTTGAAGGACCAATGCTCAGAGATGAGGTAATGTTTAGGTAATTAGGAGCTAGGGAATGAATGCGTTATTGCAACGAGATCCCATGCTGCAAATGAAAATAGTAGTTTCTCAAGTTCTGACAATGCGGAAAGTCCCGCTTGATTCTGAAGACTCTCGAAGCCTTCGAGATGACAATCTCAATTGAGAAATGATAGATGCCGGTTAGAACTGACCTAAATTACATGATTGAACAAAACCAGATACGAGAATTTTCTAGGGAGTGCCTCCTCCTAAAGCAGAACGAGAATCATGGAGAGAGATCTTCTAAACAATTTCGAACCTCTATTAGATTCTAGTATATGTCGCAACGTCAAATCTAAATGAAAGTCAATTCATCTCGTTCGAACTCTTCTCTACTGAATTATTTTTCCGGTATCTGCACTCCTACACCAAGGTCACTGGGTCTTCCGAAGTTAACGCATTACCACCAATTTCTTTATATTTTCATTTCAGAAAAAGAAAACACGTTCATCGTGGTTAAAGCCGTATCTCGCAAAGATCAGGGGTTGGACGCCACCTGTGATGTTTAAAAGTCCAATTCCATTAGCTTCTAATCCTCACAAAGTTGTACCTAACGGACTATTTTACCCTGAGATTCCAAAAAATAGTGTATCAGCTTCCTGGAAGTTTTCAGATATGTTGAAAAATTCGAGATTCATGAAAGCAAAATTGCTCCGACGATTGAAGCGTTCTGCAAACACATCAAAGTTCAATTTCCCGAACAACAAGAAAACCGATGCCAATAGTTCCAGAATTATGAAAAGATACTCTAACTTAGAGCTTGTTGGTGTTAAGCCAGACAATCTGTACCGTCATCCAGAACTGAGTGTCGAGGATCAGTCAAAAAATCTTCATTTCGACAGCAAAAAAACAGTTGAACGAACCGCAAGGGTACCCAATGATTCTTTCAGAAGGTTAGTTTCAGCGAATGACAGAAAACCGATGAAAGTTTTGCCTTCTTTGAAAGTATCGCAATCGAAGAAACCGTCTTATACGAGAACCTTCGATGACTGCAATAATACAGCCTCGGCTAGTGAAATAGCTGATCTGAATATTGCAACGAAACCGAAAAAGAAATACACAAGTAGAATCGTAGTGCCTGAGACTCATCTTCCTTATGTGAATGACGAAACTCAAAAAATAACCCAAGAAACAAAAGAAAGCAATGGAACTTATGTAAATCTTCGCGATCATCAGACAGTGATAGGAAAATCAATGAAGGACTATCCTTCTGATATACCACCTTACGATCCAATGAATATTCCATACGTTGATGTACCGGATTACTCTGACAGACAGGAAGAAAGTTTGGACATTAAAGATCGTATTACCAAGGATAAAACTAATAATGACAATGATCTGGACAATGACGCCGTTGACCCTGGTACATTAACCAATGGGGAAAGGGAAAAGTCTTCACCGTTTGGTAAAAGTGAAAGTCAAACGAGTAAAGAGAATCTTGATATTGAAAAAATCGTTGACTACAGTGAGATGAAGAATTTATCTGATAAAATTAATTACAAGAATTATGAGAAAGGAATCAAGGTAGATGGGAGGTCGGAGGAGGAACGAACTGATAATTCGAGTTATGAGGACAAAGATCCCAGTGAGGCTAATATTGATGCTAAAAATACAACTGAATCAGCTGAGGATTATGAACCAGTTGACTTTAATATTGAAAGTTATGAGAATCCGTTTGATCTTGATAAATTTATCGACGAATTTTTTCATCGGGATGAGAAGAAAAAAACGGAGGAGTCGAGGATTCGTGAGAAGAGACCAAATTCGGAGGATCGAAGCGGCGATTCTGATGAGAGTGGATATGCAGATTTGTATCATTCTGAAGAATATCATGACCCTTATGACATCAGCGGTTCTAACGAATCGAGTCGCGAAGATTTTATCGGGCATGAGGACAGAAAGAAGCCGGTTACTAGCAAAGATCATGTCGAATATGACGATAAGGACTTCGTCCACTATGGATGGGAAAATAAATCTGGAGGCGAGGAGGACGATCATGGCTCTGAATCCAAAAATGAACCTAGATTCAAGAAGCTTTCGGATAAATCGAATAAGAAGCGACTTCATGTAGATGATTTGGAAACTAACGCCACTTCGAAGCGCAGATCTCCGATGTCTGAGGACGATTTCTTGTTGCGCCATTTCACTCACGATGTGATCAAAAAATTCAAGAAACATAATCCTAAGAGAGAAGTTGAGGAAGCTCGAGACAACTTCAACATAAGCCATTTTGCAGGAAGTATTCAGGGAGATGAGAAGAAGGAAGGACGGAAGCCAGAAAAATTCCACGAATACTGGACTCTTGAGTACGAATCTCCGACGAATGTGAAGAACAAAAGAAACCTCAAATAATATTGAATAATAAAGATGAGGATGTGATGGGTAGAACGATGATCGTTTTTTTGGACCAAACTGAAAGACGTTCTTAATCCTTTCAGAAAAAAATACATGACGAGATTTGGTTGAACTGCGATAATCGAAATCGAATATATCGAAATTCTGCGAGACTTTGCTTTCATTGGTGGAAATTTCCGCGGGACTATGTTCATAAATTCAAGAATTTATCTTTCGAGCGCGCAAATCGCGTGTATTTTTTCATAATCACTTGAATCGTTGCATCTTCTCACGAATCTGAGGAATTTTCGGTCTACACTGTTAAAAAATGTTGCCTAAACGTTGCGCATCAAATCCCGGAAGTTTTGAACGGGTCACATTCATACTGAAATTCCAGGGAATTTTGTGACAGAAAATTCAGAATTTCTATTAATTTTCAAATAATTTTACTAGAACATCAATTGGAATTGTAAATTTTAATCCAATTATTTCATGGAAATTCGGTTCAATCACGAAAGATTCATGGAAAAATTGAATGAATGAATTTAAAGGAAAATTTGAATTTCATAAACATCTTTTCATTCAAAAAAATTCAACGTCACGTTTATGAAAATTATCAACAAATCGAGAAGTTTATTTTCGATTGCTTCCTACATCTTCTCATTTATAAGTAAAAAAAGGAAAGTTCCAGAAAACATTAAAAAAAATGATCTTCTCGAAATTCTCATCACATCTTTAATTTATCAGAACTCGAGGTTCTTCTCTCAATGGTGATAAATAGTTCATAAATATATTATGTATAATAGCCAAACGATATTGTGTAATATCCATGTATTTATTTAAAAAAAACCTTATCTAAAGTTAAAGAAGACATTTTGATTAATACCACTGACTTAAGGGTCATGTTTACTTCTTCCTTATTCAACACAACTAAATTTAGACCCCGGAACATATTAATAATTCATTAAATTTATTCAAGGAAACTAAAAAAAACCGTTGCCACTATTTTTTTCATTGAGTTACTCACGTGTTGATGGCTTATGAAGTAGTTGGATTAAATATTTGTCCATCGAGAATAATTAGTGAGGTTATCTTGAAATTAATCTCAAGTGATATTTGAATTTCATACTCTTTCCATAGTTTAAGAGAAATAATAAGAATCTCCCGTAGCAAAAATCAATATATTGCTAATAATATACCACAAAATATATCCATTCATATATAAATCCCTCTATCGATTTTCGCCGATTCAGTTATAATCTTAAATATATCAATAATGTAAAATTATTTATACCAATTGCTATAAAAATGAATGTATGAATCAATTATATAAAGGAGAAAATATATTTTGAAGTAGAGGAAGGTGGAGTAAAGTGGCCCTGTGAGACAAAAGAATCTAGAATTTTTTTAAAGCTGAAGGTCTTTACGGAAAAATTCGAAAAAAATCAGCGACAATGTAGACATTTTTGAATACCTTCCTGAATTTTTTCTGCTTTTTTCATGAAGTCCATCACTTCGAAAAAAAATTCGGGACATGTTGCAACAGAGGGCCATTTGCCCCAGGCTCCCCTATATAGAAAAACTTATACCCATAGTGTAATTTGGGAAATAGTTCTGTTTAAATATCTGTAAGGCCTTGAAGAATCCATTATATGATATGTATCATATAATACAATAATAAGAGAAATTCCGATAAAAATAGCTGAAAAATGGCGAAGAAAACGAGATGTTAATTTCATATGGCATATAATCGGTTTTCGAACCATACGAAATGATATCCCTTTGCCGTCCGCAAAGTCATCGTTACTCAAACATATGTACTTATATATATAATATTGGAAATATATTGACATTATAAATGTTCAATTACAAGGATATATATAATAATATACTAC
>JABSMS010024786.1:0-10600 GCA_018902275.1 Aleiodes sp. PSUC_FEM 10030003
GAATTCGTGTGGCAAACATTTGTTTTAATTGTCAATGTTACCCTATTCTTTCTCGATGTCAAGTATTCTTCGTTGATCTTACTTTGCTACTCCATTTTTTAATTGTAAATATTTCTCACCCAATAAGCATTTCCGTTGTTCATAGCTTTCTTACAGAGAAAGGTTGGATGTGTTGGATCATTGTCAAGGACGACTTTGCCAGTGTAGTCTGGATATTGTGCCCTCGCTGCTTTAACTGGAGAAGAACAGAAAACTTGTAGTAAGAATAATATTAATAATAATTAATATCTTCCAAAGTAATTACCGATATCAGCATTGGCGCTGCTCCAGAAAATCATGGAAACAGCACAAGAGAATAGCAATGCCTTTGAATTGAACATTTTTTTATTTGGATGTTTTGGAAAGAAGACTGTGATATTGTCCTCTGCACGGGAGTCTTTTATACCAATTGAAGACATCAATAAGCATTTATCGAACGGGAATAAACTGATAAAATTACGTGACTAGGTAAGCATAACATGGAATAAATACTTCACTTTGGCATTCAAAATTCTACACGTGCTTCACCAGAAAAGGAAAATATCGAGGTAAGGCGTAATAGAATATTTTTTTCAGATGTTTGAACGTAGACGCCGTTACCCTTGTCAGAAGTATAGAATTTGCTAAAGTATATCAGTTTATATTTACATGAAAAGAACCACACCTGTATTATTATTGGAATATTGAGGTCAATGTTAATTTATCCGGATGACTTCATTGCAATGAAATTGGGTATTCAAATAAAATTAAGTTTTTTCAAGATCGGAAAACGCGGAGTAAAATGGACATATTGAATTTTAATTGGGATTTGAATATTCTATGTTATGAAAATCGCTTAGGAGCGAGAGTATTTGAGATTGGATCTTCTCGAGGATTCCACTGAACAGCTGAGGAAATTCCAGATGACGAATGTGTGATTGAATTGATTTTTAGGACTTTTTTTTAATTCAACGATTCTGACCGAATTTTCTTCAATTTTTTTGTGAAATATATCCATTTCTAATTGCTTTTTTTTCTAATTGTTGTAACACAAAAATTCATAAACTAGCTTGAAGTTGAGCTGATTTTTCCATCGATTTCTGTCATTCGGAATTGATTTTCGATCATTTTTGAAGGGGATACGAAAAAAAAACGAGTGGTTTTTTTCGTAATGAATTGTAACTTAATAATCGTTAAAAATCCATTCAAAATGTAGATTTTTGAAAAATGGCACTTACGCCCCTTAGACTTTAGGGCGACGATATTTAATGAACGCTTTATTCTATTTTTTAATCCATTATTTCATTCTAATTCTATTCGAAATTATATCTTCTAAAATTTCTTCTTACGTAACTGATCGAATATATAAAATGTACGAAATTATATTCTACCTACGTAACAGATCGTTGGCCTTTTCAATCTGAGATTGCTGATAAACTCACCTATCTATTTTATCTATTGTGATCACAATTGTCATATTCTGAACTTCAATCAAGATGCTACGTGTCAAAATCTTTCAACAACGCTATCGATGTTAGCAACTACTGCAGCCTTGCTTTAATTCCCACTTGTCTTTTATTTGTATTTCAAGGTCGAAGGGGAAAGCTTCCATAAAAACTATTTCCTCGAATAGATGAATTGTTCATTACTCAGAAACTATTGTACTTCGGATCTCAAATTTTTTTATTGTGCATTACTGTCATTGGATGCTTAGACATTTCTGGAATCGAAATCAATTGAAATAATAGATTTGCTTTACATCTTTCATAAATTAAGGTGTTTTTTCGGTAATCTACAGAGAAATTGATGAAAATTTAACGTTAATTTCTATATTTATGAAAAAAATTATTGTAAAATTTGAAAGTGATTTGCAGATTTGTTCAAAAGTTATGAATTTTTGGAAATTACAGATTCAACATGCAATCTCATGGGCGTGTTAAAAAAATTGATAAATAAATTGAAAATCTACAAAGAATTTGATAATTTTTTTATATCTCCTGATAAGTGCAAAATGAAATCATAATGAAATTTTCAAACGGGTTTACAGTCAAAAGTTCATTTATTAAACAATGGTTGAAATTATTCATAACAATGAAATTTTGATTTTAATATTCTATTTGAACTTCCGTAATTACTCAATTCTTTTCTTAATTTTTTTATGACCCTTAGAAGAAAAAACGATTTCCACTTTTTGCTTGGACGATACAGACAGAAACACTGAATTTGAAATTGTTTAAAATTGAAATATTTTCAAAATCACTTAATTTTGAGGTGAACAGAATTACCCACTGGCCGGTATTACCCTGTCCTCCCCTAATATGTCTCCGAGTATCATCAAAGAACGAAAACTGGACAACACAATATCTCAAGAACTTCTCAACTGATGTTCTACCAGATTAATTGATTAGAGTTACGATATCATGAAATTGACTTTAATTTAGCAGATGGTACTTCAAAATTTCCACTGAGATAAATTTTGAAGTATCTTTATTGAGCAATAAAATTTTATCGATTCATCTCCGTTCGCTATGTTATCTAATCCTTCGAAGGAGTATAAAAATGCGGAATCTCGCTGGAATAATTCAGCATAATCAACGAAGTCATTAGATCGAAAGGTTCTGAAAATACCAGAATGTATTCAAAAATATTTTTACTTACTTTTGTTGCCTCCATGATTTTCTGGAGTAGTACCAATGCTCATGACTTAGGTAATTCATTTTAAATTGGCGGTATTGAGCTATTTTCACTTAATTCTATCATTTTTTCTCTTCAACAGTTGACGAAGTAGCTAAACAATATCCCGACTATCATGGAGAAGTTATACTTGAAGATGATTCGAGACATCCGAACCAACTTTGCAAGAAAGAGTTAGATGACGAAGGTGCCTATTGGGTAAGAAGCATGCAGAATCTCTTGATAATTACAATGTAAACAATAATATAAACAATTATAAATTGAATTTCAAATTATGAATTAAATGGATTGAAAGAAAAAGATTAGTGAAAGGATAAAAAGGGAATTATCGATTATAAATTGAAAAATCTAAATTCAAAATTTAGTTGCAATAAAAATTTTAACTGCTTTTTGGCGATAAAATTGTTTACACATTGAGTAGAAGTTAATGGTAATTCAATACTCATCAAAGACGTTGAGTATAAATGATTCGTATTTCTGTAGCATCTCTATTTAAATATATTTTGGAATTGAAGGGATGAATTGGAAATTGAGAATTGCGTCCGGGAAATATTAGTTAACAAAGTAAATTATGGTTTGTTTTGTGAGAATCATTCTGAGAAATCGAATCCGACAAATTTTTGCATGAGGAAAAAAGATGTCAACCAAAGTTTCACAGAAGATTATCGAAGACCAATGATTAATTTCTCCTCTCAATATTCATAAAATATTCACAAATCTTTCTTTGTTAATTTCCTCAGGCAAACGTGGGAGCAAATGGAAGATGCGATGGTAAGATACTATGCAAGCGTCCCGCTTTTTCCTTAATCGTAGAATTGGATGAAAATGCACCGGAAGGTACGATACAGAGCTTAGGTGGTCCCTCAACCTGGTTCACCAGACACTGGGTGAGTGTAGATTATTGCTGTTTCATTTCATTCTAATTCTAATTGTATTCTATTGTTGAAGGAGAATTTAAATTAAAAAATTAATTGGTTTTATCATTATAGATCTGCTTCGATGGAACATTCCACCGTGTCTATGCTGACTGGGAATTGCCATAAACATGATGACTGTTCACGCAAACGGATTTTTAACGGCCTTCAATATGTAAAAATGCTTAATTTTTGATAATAAATACCAATTTCAAATACTCGACCAATTGTATTCTATTATTCTCGTAAAATATATCATACTATGTCAAAAAGTATGATATCATGACGAAATTAATCATCCAAATTCTTAGGGACGTGAACAAAAATTCCAGTTGAATCCGCCATGATTACTGATGAAGAAAAGAAAAAAAAATGTGGCAAGGACGTTGAATTCTTTGGAAATCTATAAAGACGACACAAGGTTATTACACTGAATAGTTAGTTCGAAGTTATTGAAGTTCCAACACTTAATCTTTTACCAAAACATAATTGTGAATTCCCATATTTCTGTCCACGTGAACAAACAATGACGCAGAAGAGATGTAACGTAATAGAAAACGGTAGAGGTTCTTATCATTCCATAATTCCTTAATCCATGCTTACCTCCCAAATGGGTATAAGAGTGCGGAAATTTACGAATCATTTTGTAGTTCATCGAAGAGTTTGAAAGAAGAAATAGAACGAAAAACCAAAATGAATTCAAAATTGTTGCTCTATTTCTGCGCTTCTTCCGTCATCATCTGGAATATCGATGCAGCCGCCATTGAAGGTAATTCATCGGAATTTATTCCTATTAATGTGAATTCATTTCTAATTATTTTATTATGGAACAGACAAAGATATCAGAGAGAAATATTCGAATTTCAATGGTGAAGTTATATCGTTTGTTCATGATAACCATCCGAACAATATTTGCGCAAGAGTTTTGAAGAATCCAGATGCTGTTTGGGTAATGAATTTGTGTTTATTGATGTTTGTATATTAATTTTTTGATAATTTTGGATAACAGACTATCGGTTACATTAATAGGCTAATCCAACTGAAGAAAAATGTGGCAATAACATAGCATGTAAATTACCGGGAGATGACGAAGTGATAACTCTGGATACTAAACCAGAAACCGGTGTAGTATGTGACTTCTATTGGGACAGTTGGGGCAGAGATTACTTTGTAAGTAAAATTCATCGATAATTTAATAACGATACGAAATTTCTCCAGGGGTAGAAATGAAATTTGCATAAAAGTTTCAATATTTCGGTCTGATTTCAAGATACTCAAAAAAAATGAGGAAGTCAGTTTTATGAATCAAAAAATCCTCGTGATGGTTCCTCCGTCACTTCATCGGATTTTCGGATTATTTTGTTGGTCTTAAATTACAAAGAATATTTTATAATTTGAAGAAGATAAATTTTTTTTTATGGAAGTCTATTTTGTAGAGGATAATCAATCCCACAAAATATCGAAAAAAAATATAGATTGAGAATTTTTAAAAATTATTGAATCATCGTCGAATTTGACGGTTTCGAATATTGAACATGAAAGTAAGATAACTGCACCAGTGAATGAACTGGTGCGAGTGCATGAATACATAGGAAGTACATCTCGATCGACCAATTTTGACATGGAAGTTCATTCACTCATTTCCTCAATCGTAAAATAAATTTTCTCTTAATACGGAGATTTTATGCTATTCATTTCTTCTCGTGTAGTTTAGTGTAATTCTTTTTATTCTATTTTTGACTTACTTGATAATCATTTTTGTTGCACAGGCCTGCGTCGGAAGAAGATGCACTTTTTTGGAATACGACTACGAAGATTAAGGAAGAGGGTAATTTCAGTTATTTATCCATAAAAACTACGATAATTACTTGAGGAAACTATTGCTGTGCACATGAAATAAATATGGGAGAAATCTTAACAATAATACACAATTTTGTCATTTTTATTGACCCCTATCATGTTAAATGATATCGAAATTTTCAATTTATCCGGAAAAAACTGTTAATCATGATTTTTTAAAGTTAAAGTGACGAAACTTCGTGTTTGAACAAATCAAATTATTTATCGAATTCTGAGCAATGATAATAAGAAAATGAAAATATCCTTTTGGAGATATCGCGATGATGAATTACTTACGCTTTACATTTTTTTTAAACTTTTTACATGTACACTTATTGTTATTAATATTTCCAGAAATCAAATGAATAATCCTACGGAACGAATAAGTTATCATGAGATAACTGCAGCAACAGAGAACTATCTATATTATGAAATATTTTTCTATCAGTAATTGCACAAACTTTATAAATACAATTATTTCAATATGGAATAATAAAATATTTAATGCATCAAGTCGCTTTAGGCTTTGCTGATTTGACTTTTTTCAGCTTTTTCAGTCCATTTATGTTAGATTTGAGGAGATTCCAGTACGCTTGACGGAATTTATTGACATCCTTTGAATGAACCTGTGTAAAGAAATATTGTCACGTTAATTCATAATGAGAAATAAAAAATATTTCATGCAAAAAATAATTTGGCTGGTAAAAAATGTGATAACTTACAACTGTTGATAATTTTTTGGAACGTAACGACGCCCTAATTAGACACAGGTACTCGCTAGGCTTTGGTAAACATGGTTTTCCTTCCCTAGGCACTGGTTTATTATATCCATTGTCTGAAATGATTTTTTAAAAATTATTTCGTTATTATTAATTGAAGACAACATAATTATTTCACTCAGAATGTTTCCTTACATCGTTTGATTGTCAATGTAACAGAGCCAGAGAGTCGTGACTTGTCAAATAACTTCGTAAGTTCACTTAAAAACTGGAAAGTTTATTGAACAAAATTATGATTAATTCCTTGAAAAGTTACAATTATTATTATGATGAAGACGTTCCTTTAAATTTTTCTTACCGCATCATTTTCAAGGAGAACCATTATTTGAGACTCAGCATATGTCGTGCGTGGCGTGGATTTTAGAAGAAAAACAGAGCCGGCTTCGTGTCTGTTTAGATTGTATACGGCCATCGATTATGTGACTCGAGGAATGTTGCTTTCGTGGTTTCCAAATGAATTAAATAGATGGCGCAACCACTTTACCTACTGTAGGTAATTTGCTGCTGGCTATTGACAATCTGCTATTCAAATGCCAGATCGAGTTTAATTGCTCGAAAATAAAATCCAACCATCTCCGAAATTGGTGGGTTCATGCAAAAGTATTAAAAGATTTTTATAGTAAAGAATTTCATGGACTACAAAAAAGGTTTCTTGCGGAATTCTCGTAAACTGAATATTTACTGAGATATTCGCAAAAGAATTGGAATTGAAGGTAATTAAAAAATCACTCGTGAAACGGTTCAAGAATTTTTTTGGATATTCTTCTGCGAATATCTCCGAAATGAGTGGGTTTAGAGAAAAATGTAAAGAAATCTTTTTTGTAGAGAATTTTGTGGGCTACAAGAAAGGTCTCGACAAAAAATCTCTATCTTCATAATTTCTCGACTTATTTTCAAAAAACCACGGAAGTAAAATTACTGATTTTTTGAAATTCACACTAAGTGCTTTTTATCATAAAAAACAAGATGGCTGACAATGCTGTTTAGGTCAGCAAAAAAATGGTAATTTCGTGCAAAATTGTAGTGATGGCCAAATTTTTTAATATTGTCTGATTATGTAATAAGGCCTAATGCTTGCGCCAATTCACTTTGGTTTATTCATCAGTTGGCATCGTTTCATTGTTTTCTTTTGAATGATTAGAATGAATAGACTCATGAAAATTCCGCGCACGTTCGGAGTGTTTACATTAACCTCTCGAAGGCTTTCGAATATACTGAGACCGGTGGTTAGTGTAACTGATAGTTCATTGAGAAAAAGTAAAAATTTTCTTCAATTTGTCGGTCATTTTATTGTTTTTTTAAAGATTTTTTGAGGTTTTGGACGATTCTGATAGTGAAAATGGAGATAAAATTGGGATTTATGTATGTTGTGATTTTAGGAGGTCACATCAATTTGCTGAGTAGAGCTAATTTGTGTAATGCAATGGGTGAAAGAGCTGGTGAGGTCAAGAACGTTGATTATGAGGGTCTTCTCAGTGCTCAGCAGGATCCAAACGTTTTGATTATCGACGTGAGAGAACAGAAAGAGATTGATGAGACCGGGAAATTGCCTGGAAGCATCCACATTCCTAGTAAGGCCTTTTTTCCCAAATAATAGTAACGTAAATAAATCACTACTCAATTGTGAGATTGCGAAAGAACTTCTTGCCTCTTTTTTTTGTGAATACTTCCTGAACCAGTGAGTTCACAGGAAAATGACAGGAAACATTTTCAGTAGAGGATTGAATTTTCTACAAAAAAGGTCTGATCAATTCTCTCAAGTCTCATCGTTCTCGAAATATTCTCAAAAGAAGCAAAAAACTATCGTAGGACTTATGCTCATTCATTGATTTTCAATGGATTCTTTCGAGAATATCTCGCAAAATGAAGGACATATGGAAATTTTTATGGAAACCTCTCTTCCATATTTCAGTCCACTCTGAAAAAAAGGTCTCCATAAAAATTTCTTTATCTCGCACCAACTCCAAGGTATTTGCTGTATTCTGAAAAAAAACACAATTAACTTAAATTGATAAATTATTTTTTTTGCAGTGGGAAATGTATCAAAGGTCTTGGAGACTCTCTCTAATGATGAGTTCGAGAAGCAGTATCAAAAGGCAAAGCCTCAGAAAGATACCAAAATCATTCTAAGCTGCAGAGCGGGCATGAGAAGTGCTAAAGTTCAAGAGGAAATTCAGAAAATTGGATACCAAAAGTGAGATAATAAAATATTTTCATTATTCCGTAAATATTTCGTAAGCTGCTAGGCTTACATGAATTTACGACAAGAACTTTCAAACTTCTAAAGGCAATTTAATAAATATTTTTCAGTGCCTGGAATTATGTTGGAGGCTGGTCGGAATGGGAGACAAAGCAAAAGTCTTGATTATACTACTTGAAAATATTTGAATTACGTTATGTGTGCGAAAAACCCGCTTGAATAAAACGAAATACTCTGATAATTGAAATGAAGTGCCTACAATATTGACGAAAATTAATTAATTGACCTCTAATCATAGAATCTGGACAGATGAATAGTCTCTCATTTGTTTTGCTCCTGAGCCAATTTCTAGTGCATCGTTTCCTTGATATGTCCTAAAATCAGATTCTTTCCTGCCCCTCCACCCCACCCCCCTTGAAAAAAATCGCCTTTCAAGAGCTACAAAAAGGACTCAATTTAATTTTGCGAAATATTCGTAAAAACAGTAGTATAATCAAAAACAGTATTTGGACCATGATTATAAATGAGTTGAACGAATGGTTCAATGCAGGGGGAAGCAAAAACATAGGGAATTTCTAGGGACATGAGTTGTTTTGTCGATAATCTAGGAAACAACTGAATCAACATCCAGCAATCTTGAAAGTCGGTCAACTTCTGTCAATTATGGAGAAAATAAAATATTAATTTTCGTTGATGTCAGTGTTTAATTAATTGAGAAGAGAAATTTACATTTAATATCATAATTCAAACGGATTATCGATTTACCGGAAAAAAATCACCGTTGTGTCTCAATTTTGGTGGAAAAAATAAAATTGAGGTTATCGGTGACCAGTGGCAGGATCAGCTGTTCGTTCCGATCGAAAAATGTGTCCGAGCCAAAGAATTTAAAAAATCTGAAGTTCCATTATGCAATAATGCGAGAATTGCTTGACATGTGGGGAAGCATTCTTCACGTCGGGATGAGGTCTCTCGTATCAAAATTTCCGGCGACAAGGATTGAAATGAGAGAAAATACGAGAGAGGAGGGGGAAAATCGGGGATGTTTATCAATGGTTATACTCTGGAGCATTGTTTTTATTTCCTATGAAAAGTGCCTTCATGTAAGTTAACTTAATTTCAGTAATAAACTGGTAAACGAAGTTGGAAATTTTTTAGACAAATCGATTTTATTCCATCAGTTTTCTGCAAATATCTCGGGAATTAATGGAGATACGCCCTTTTTGCCCGGAAACTTTATTGTAGCTGTTGAAATTCTCTACAAAAAAGGACGAGGGCGAAAAGGGCGTATCTCCATTAGTTTTCAAGATATTTGCAAAAAACTGATGAAGGAATAAAATCTATTTGTCTGAAAATTTCATAGTCGGAAAAAAATACGTTTGAAATCGTTCAATTTGAGTGTCCTTTTTACCCCACCTTCCCCTACTCTTTTTTTTTCTCAATTAACATATTTTTAGTTGATTTTTTCGGGGATTTTTCCAGCTTTTACTTCGACGTATGCAATATCCATTGATGAAAAGGCGAAAAATAATAAATTCACTGTGGTCGACTGGTTTCGCCCTCATCAGTACGTTCTACCTGAAATTCAATGTGCCTGGATCAATTGACAGTGCTTGTTCATTACAAAAACCGAGATATCTCGAATTTTCAATAATTCTGCACAAGAGCTTTTATTTACACGGCGCTGGACTCGAAATTATTTATCATGGAGATTGGCTGAGGGGATGGACGAATTTAATATTCTGCTTGATCATTCACAGCTCATCGCAATTAAAGTAATCTCATGCTACTAATTATTTTAATCGTAACATTAACAAATTGAAGAAATCTTTCTGAAGAAAATATTTTATCGCACTTTCAGGTGGTTCGACATCGCTATCAATTTATTGCTCTTCAAAGCTACGTCGGCTGCGATAATTAACATCTGCAGGATTTTATGGGTCATAAATTCTAAGAGGAGGGAAATTGTCAAATTTATTTTGGGAATTTATTTGGCGAATTTGTGAGTCAATTTGCAAAATCATTTACAAAATTGGATTTCCAAAATTTTGAAAATTCCAGTGGATTCCAAGTCGAAGTTCGGAAATTAAAATGATCCTTTTTATGATAGAATTTCCCTCGTGTTTCTATTGAGAAACCAAGGAAATTTTCATGGGAAG
>JABSMS010024797.1:0-10596 GCA_018902275.1 Aleiodes sp. PSUC_FEM 10030003
GTCCTTTTCTCTCCTTTTTATGATTTTCAGTACTCTAATCTCCAAAACTCTCCAGATTCCTGTTGCTATTTTGAACTACGTTAAACTTCGATGAAAGAAGGTTGAGATTAACATAGCTCAGCGTAACTCAACGTTGGGAAACAGTATTACGCTATAATACTTTCTGGTACGACGAAAGACAGTTGAACTAGCGGCGACAAACACTAAGATCAAAGAAAAACGTTGGAGTACCTTATATCGACGTCGAAAAATTTCGACTCGGGGTAATATTTTTTATATTTTAACTTTACAGTGCTACAATCGGGTGCCGTTATTCAAGACGAACGCATCATTAAAATACCCACCGTAGTAAGGGAAAATGATAATATAAATGCTATTATCATAAATGCGGACGCAAGTGCGAGAATGAGTACTTTTGTGCGCTCTTCACGCGCGAAAACCTCTGTTTCACCATTCAGATACATGTGATGTAAAATAGGAGAGACCGATACATTATTCTCCTTCTCCTCCTTCTATGAGACAGGAGGTAGAGGCAACATTTGTGCGAATCAATGATCAGTACAGATTTTGCGATTTGTTGTAAATGTTTCGTAAGGAGTAAATTCAATTATATAGATTAAATGATATCCCTCTTGGAAAATAAGATTGGAAATATAATGTTTCAATTCGAATTATATGAGCAATAAAATTGTATTGCGACACAGCTTCTCAGAGATAGAATTTAATTAGAGTTATCCTTTCAAAAGTGTCAATGGAACCATAATTTTTAGAAAATACAAATTGCATTCCTCATAACATCGTTATTAAAGATTGTTCCGATCGTTCTGAAGGAATAAATGAAACAATTTTCTAATCAACTACGCATCTTTAGACTGCTTCTCGGTGGATGATTGTAAATTTCTTGCGAAAAAATGGTCTTCTCCGTTATTCCGTGGATGTCCCAGTGTTCGGACGAGACACCCTATTCGGACGCGGACCATTTTCGTGTTATCAATTTACCATTAACTGAATTGTTATTTCATAAAAATTGATGATTCTATTTTGAAATTTGGAATATAGGTATTCCTTTCCCTACGTATTTTAGAGTGAAGGAATATTTTTCCGATGTTTGGAAATTTCGAAACGTGCATATAAGGGATGGTCACTATGGGTAGTCTCGAGTCGAAATTTTTCGACTCGGGGTCCGCTTTCCGAGTGGTTCCTTGTTCGCAGAGGTTGGAGTCACTAGTGCCGGCTTAGTGATTTTACTGCAAAATGAAGGATGAGAGTGATTGAAAGTGTGTTATAAGTGAAGATAAGTTGAAGGGAAATATTAGTCTAAGAAAAACAATAGAAGAGGTAAAAAGTTTTACTGATAAAAAAACATTTAGAATACAATCTTTCTGTATGTAACCTCAATTATTATTTTTTGCCTCCTTCAATAATTCAAATGAATATTGAATATTAAAGGCATTTTTCCCATTTTCTGAGGAGAAAAGTGAAAAAGGATTCTAAAAATGTACAGTATGCTTTTGAATAAATTTTTACCACGAATTAATAAATTTTACCTTCTGTATTAATCTTTGATTTCGTTAGTCCGATAACGGGTTCTCCGGCGCCCGGCAACAACGACATGAAGATTCGAGCGTCCGAAAACTGGCTCCTTCATACTGTCATGGATTCATAGAAAAATTCATTCTATTTCCAAATATTGAGTTGCGGATTCTTCTCTCACTTTATAAAACAGAATTAGGTATAATTGTGGGTATAATTGTGTAACATTTCTATACATTATTTGCCAATAAAACAATTTTTTATAAGTAATTGGATGGAAATGTGAGGAGTCCTTAATCGTCCGAAAACTGGGTCATCCACTAACATTATCTGGAGCCCTATTTTTTCATAAAGAAAATCCAACTATTTGCTAAAAAGTTATGACCCTTCAAAGATTTTTTCAAGAATATATACAATTTCCGCCGATCAGATTTCCATTTTTGATTATCCACAGTTTTTTGGCGGAAGATTGTAGAAAATTCGACTGAATTGGGCTTCTCCATTATAAAATTTTAGCAGGATAAAAATATGGAAGGATAGGATAGATTGGTGAGAATGGGATAAGAGAAGAAGAAAATGAAGGACATCATTGCAAGAAATTTAAGAATCAAGAGCTGACTACTCACATTGAAACATAGTTGTGTAACAGATTGAAAATAAATTGAAACATAAAATCATAAATCATAATTTAAAATATAACTTATTATGTCCCGAAAAAAAATGCCACGTATTGAAACGTTTCATAAGGAATAAAATATCGGAATCTTCCTTGTGAGAATATTTCCAATGTTCTATCGAAAAACAAATCATTTCTCATAAATTATTCCCATACGTGGAAGAATACGATGAAAAATCATGTCGAGAGTTGTGACCCATTTAATTCATTCGACATCAACTTGCAACAGCATCATTCTAGCTTTTACGGCTATCGAAGCGGCACCTTGAGAGTTATAATAAAAATTTCTACAGATTTTCAATCATTTGTATTTACAAAAGTGAAATACAGAATTGAGTTATATAAATATGTGTTCAATGAAATTCTAAGAGAAGATGTTTTATTATTTATCCTCACTTCTTTAGATTCTTGTGTTATTGAAGTTAATTCAATCTCGTGTTTTCCAAATGAAATTCTTCTCTGTTCTCGGAGTCTTTGATTGATCCTCTGCGGCCTCTGATTCGGGGTCGTAGACATTGACGACCTCCCTTATAACATGCTGGTTGTAACCACCGAACTCCACATTCTGGGGATTCCTATAAGGTCTGTATGGAAATTGATGATTAACATGATCATTATGTACGATGTGATCGTAATGTTGATTGCCAGCGTAACCAAAGGGCGATTGATTATGACCGAATCCAGTAAGACCACCTAGACCGGGTGTGGTCACGAATGAATTCCACCCAAGGAGGCCACTAAGTAGTAGGGCGATTTTCGTAAGGAACAATGCCTTCTTCGTTACAATCAAAATAATTCCAAATACCAAAGGTATTAATGACGACAGACTGAATTTGAAGCCGAGAAGAAAAGGGAGCACCAGACTTCTCATGAGCATTCTTCCTGTAATGTGAAACAAGCAGAACGGATGAGACCAAGCTAATTGCATTTCAGTGTCAATGGCCTTGACCGTGTCGCCAGCTAGTGGAGGCTTCACCAAACTGGTGGACCTTGAACTAGCCGAGACCGGAACCATTGGTAATGTCAGTTTTTATCGGCTGAGGCACGTGCTTTCACGTTCTTCCTACAGAGGATTTCATGGATTCAGTTCAAGGTCAATTCTCTGAGCCTTTTCAAAAGTTTAGCGATGACGTATAAACAAAAATTGGGAAACATAGGGTAATATGAGGACTTTCGTAAAATAAAATTCTTTTGATGGTACTTTTCCTAGAATTCCTTCATTTCGGAAAGATCTTTGGTTTTAAGTGCCATAACGTAATAAATGCAAGGTCGAATAAGAGTCGAAATTATTTTTCATCGATTTCACTTTACTACAGTTGATTGAAATATTGTTCCAGCACTGTTGTCACAGAAATTCTTCATATTACCCTGGATATCCCGCGGGATATTTCAAGATGAATTGCATCAATGAGAAATAATGTTAGCTCTAATGTTCCTTCGAAATTACTCAGTTGATCATACTTCTTTCTTTCTACATGATTTACATCGATCATTCACCTGCTTCTTGACGGGAAAATTTGAAAAAACACACTCCCATTACACTGACAGAAAGAAACAATTTTGTTAAGAATATTTTCACTTAAAAATTATTGACAAGAAAATTTCTTGAATTGAAATTGATTTAACTCACATCTCATATATTACTCTAATAGCGAAATCAAATTTTCAGGCAAATTTCAATTCAAACAAGAAAATTTGAATTCACTATTAGATAAAAAATATTAGATCTGAGTTGAGACAATTTCAATTCAAGAAAGTTTTTTGTCGATAATTTCTAAGAAAAAATATTTTTGACAAAAATTCATTTTTCGCTCAGTGCAACGTACCGTTATTCTCCAAAAACCACTTTACCCCATTTCTCCCTTCAAAACTGCATTCTTCAATGCCGAACCTTGATTTCTTGGCAAAATCGCAAATCTCTTTAAAAAAATCACCTGTTCCAAGTTGTCTATCAGTGTATCCTCCCTGTCTCTCATCAACGACGAACTCCAATACTCCGTTAGTATTCAACATCGGACCAACTCTCATCTGCAGACCAGGATACACAGTACCCAAGTCCCACCTCAAATTCCTCCTCTCCATGAGTCTTGCAGCGGCCTTAACTACATCACTAAAATCCTTCGGATCATAATCAAGATCAAGTAAATCTCTCCCTTGACCCTCACTCCTCACTAATTTAACATCACCAAAATCGAAATAATCATTGTCATTCAATGTACTCAATAAACTGAGACTGCCACGATTAACGCATTCAAATGTTGCATGATGGTTTTTTTCAATACACTTAGTAAATACCTGAGTGAAACTTTCAGTATTTTCACCTTCGAGGTCAGGCTCGTTTATGCTGTCTTTCGGCTCCATCATGACCGTAATACCAGTTGAAAGGCAAATAAGAAAGAGAAAATCACGAAATTCGCGCTTCATTCCTGTGGTCTAAATTTTTTTATTTGCCTCAACTAAGCTAAATAAAAATGATTTATATTAACGTCCTGTTCGAGGACGAGACCATAGAAAACTGCCGACCCTCCAATCGCAACATGGCACCTATATAGCCTCTGCTAAATTCACACACCAGAGAACACAATTCGGTTTCACTTGGTAGATCTTTTAGTATAATAGCGAAAGTGTACTTTATAAACCATTCACACACATGAGAAATAAATTCTTTTGTTTCATTCTGCGGATAGCCACCCCGTCAACTTTCGTACCGATACACCGGATGCACTCAAAGAAGAGAAGCTTGTCTTCCTGTATCGCGAATATAATGCAAAAAATCCAAGTCGCAACAATCAAACCCTCTGAAATTAGTTTCGCTATGATCATGAGAATCCCAATTGATTCTGACATCGACAAGACAATGTCTCCGTCGCAGAAGAAAAGTGAAATACGACATAATTTCATTCGAAATTGTGATTTGAGAGAAATCAGGTAAAATTCAATGGAACAAGTTCATTAAATAAAAATTATTTTATTCATAAATAACAAATATATAAGTTACATGATTTCGATCGAATGTTTTTTTTCACTTCTTTTCGTCGATATAAATAATTCATCATTGGGCAAATAACATGAATGTAGAATAAGAACTGTGTTACATGCGAGATACTGACTAAGAGTCTCTCGGTAATTGAGCAATGGATCGAACAAGTCGTGTTTGTAAAGATCAAAGAGGAGAGTCAAGAAAATATAGTCTTGGGATCCAGTGCCGCGTCACTTGTACCCCGAGGACCCCGGAGGATGTTGTTTTTTAGAAAAAGATGCTGCACAACCGGATGTGTTAATTTTCATCACCGATTGATGCATCGAAATCCAATGTTTGTAATCCAAGTTTCATGAGGTAGTGTTCCGTATTGTCAGTCAGCGTCGAGTCACGGTCATTGTCGATGCGCAAGAGAACAAACTGAATGTCGTCGTTGAAAGAGAAAGAGTCCGTTCACAGAATGAGTAGGACAGCCTCTTGAACGAGGCCATCACAGTCAATAGTATTTGAGTGTCGTGTGCTTCCTACGTCTTATGATCCTTTCATACTTAGTCATTAACTATTATTTTTTGCTTCTTTTCTTTTTATGCCGCGGTGAGTGATACTGAAATTGAGCGTTAATATAACGTTTGTTTTTTTGAAGAAGTCCACCTTCTTCTCCTAAAATTACAAGTAAATGGCCTTTTATTTCTTAGTTAGCTGGCTTGTAAGCGCTGTATGCAAGTTCGGCACCAGTTGCCGATCTACCCCATCCATGTGACTCGTGATGATCGTGGTGTTCAGCTGGATGGGCAACGACCTCGTAACTCTGATGTTGCTTGGCAGCTAAGATTTTTTGGAGGGCGATGATACCGGAGATGATGAGGGCTATTTTACCAATTACGAGGGCCTTGAAGGCGATCAGAGCAAGTGCACCAAGAATAATTGGGATGAGGATGGCTGCTTTGATTTTCAGGAGAGCGAAGATTGGTATGAGGCCTTTGATGATCTTCTTCTTCTTTCCACGAGCTGATAATCAAAAAGTTGCATATTAGGTATCTATCAAATCTGGCGATTCGGAATATTTTTTTTTATGGATGATTACCTTCATCGAATGATCGAGAGACCTCCTCGGGGAGACTGAGCTCGACGGTGTGGGTTGACAGGAATTTTCCGGCCCTCTCAAAGAGTGCATCATCAACAGCAGTTTCACGGGCCGCGACCTCACTTGGTAAGCTAGCCTCGATGTCGTTCAGTGACCTTGCATTGTCGGCACGGCTGCAATTAAAAAAGTTCATGCAATGTCATTTGGTCATTCCATGGTATGTAAAATGATTCAATCGCAAAAAATTAGTTCATTCATGAGAATAAAATCGAATGCATATCAATCATTGGTTTATTGGATCACCAAGCTGCGATGGTTAACACTCATTTGAATTAACATGAATGCTTTTCAGATTTATAATTACATATGATTATCAACACAAGACATGGTAATTGAATTTCATTGAATTTTTTTATGTAACACACTTTTATCACTTTCTCTCATTTATAATTATCGTATATTAAGAGATCATCATTACCTGCTTTTGCCTTCATCAGTTTTGACAATTTTGACGCCGTCAATAATACTGATGTCGGCGGATCTTGCAGCACGATCAACGAAACGTAGTGCTTTGATCTTCAGACAAACGGCAAGATCTGATTCAGTTGAGCAGGATGCGTAAACGTCTAGTGCCTCCTCAATGAATGATTTTGATTCGATCGATGAATCTTGTGCGGGTGCAGCGAATGCTACAGCACCGATGAATGCAATAACTGCCACGTATTTGAACATGTTTATTATTTTCAATTAGTTTCTTAGTTTATCCTCAACAGGAACAACTTCACTTTAATGTTATATCCGTGGGTTTTTTTTTCCTCGGGTAATTAGAGATCAACGATTGGTTTTCTTTCGATTCAACTCTTTTTTTGTTCCTTCTTTTCGGCTGATTTGATTTTTTTTTCAAACTCGTTGACCGACGCCGATCGTATCGACACTGACCGAAAGAATCACGATGCTGCCTTTTATCCTCAACGCGAAAGGGGTCCGCGTACGTTTTTGAAATTTTGATGGCCCCCACTACCATTAACTTTGGGTCTCCTTTGGTCGTGGCCACCGGAGGCCTGTCGTGATAGCACCGTGTGTGTCCACCCGGTTGGCTTTCCCCTCTTGCCCGCCTTATTCGTCTTCTTGGCTGTTATTTTTTTTCCTCTTCTTTTTCCCATTTTTTTCCCATCGATACACACGTGGGGGCCCAATATACTAGCTGTTTCGACTGGTCAAACGAGCGCATACTCCACCACCTACTGTATTTCTTTTTTTTACCATACGTTATTGGCTATAATGGCCTGTCCCAATGGCTTGTGTCGTTGAATCACTCACATGTGTCGTGCGTACACATTCGAGTACCTCGCCCCCTTTCTTACATCCCCACCTCGTGATGGATGCTACAATGACTATCAAGTAAATTTTTTTTCTCGTACAAGTTGTACATACATTGTTCATGATTTTTACTGCCTGTTTTTATTTTTTTATTAATTTTTTTTCTCATTTTTTCTTTTATATTTCTTCTTCCGAGAATATCTGGCCCTCTGGGCAGTTATATGGTAAACGTGCAGGTGGGGAAATTGTCGGCACGTATCAGTCAAAGCCAGCAGTGAGCATCAAGCACCGGTCCTTGGACTTCTCATTTACTTCCGGTGAAAATAAATATCTCGTATGAAAGTGGCATTGATTATCATTTAGTGAATATAATTCTTTAAATTTATTGGATAATCATTTGGTATTTTTCTTGGTTCTTTTTCCGATGATCATTGAGAATGAGGATAAAAATTTATTTCGTTTGATTAAAAATGGGCCTCTCGAAGAGAAGGGGGGGGGGGATTATTCAGTAGATATGTGTCTTTGATTTTACAGTTATAGGAGAGTCAAGGAGATGAAAAAGAAGTGGGCAAACCATAAAAATTTGTGTCGCCTATTACTTTGTACGGTGATGGTGACCAAAATAAAGTGATTCTATGAATAAATTATTTTATCTTAAATTTCATGTGAGAATTTAATGAAAAAGTAGTGAGGAATTGATACGCTGTCCCCGAAAGAAATGAAAAAAATTCGATGAAACCTTGATTCCATCACAATTCTCTCTGGAATTCATTTCTCTTGGATTTTATTATCAAAAAAAAATACTCACATATTCTTCTTAGATTTTTAATTATCTCAATTGAATGAAAGAAATTTGCATTGTCTCAGTAAAGTAATTATCACCAATGATATAAATGATAATAATAATAATAATAATAAAACAAGTGTTGATAAATATCGAAAGGAGTATGGAAAATTTAAAAACATCACTTCTGACCATAAAATTTTCACGAAGATTCATTAATGCGTTGGAGTACAGAGGTTGTTAAGTATCTTTGGAGGGACGTTTAACGGTTTTTATGGAATGTACGAGTTGAGGTGAGTGTTGGGATCGAGCCAGACCCTCCTCGATGAAGACGGCCGCGCCTCCCGTTGACCCCGAACTGCGTTGCTCTTGCCTAGAGCGAGAAAGAGTTTTAAAAAAGAGAGTAGAGTAGTGTTTGAAAAAAATGAAAAAAAGGAGAGGTGAAATGAGGAAAAAAAGAGGAAGAAGAAAGAACTCGCGGATGAAGCGACGAACTTTCTCCGTTCTGTCCAAATCACTGGGACAAGGAAGAGGCTGACTACTGTGTCAACGCAATGAAATTGTTGGCTCAGGTTAAGTGTAGTTAAGCGCTTTAGCCTTTAGTTTAGAGAAAAAAAAACTATCAATTAAATTTTTTCGATAAATTGTTCGAGGAAAAGAGTTATCTGAAGCAATGAATGAATGATTCCGTCACGTTTGAGTTGACGCAAAAGTGAACTCAAGACTGAGACAGTTTTTACTTAATTCTGGAGAAGAATGACGCTCATCGCAATCAATTTTGAATTTAATTTAGATCGAAAAATCAATTCCACGAGCATCAATTAATCTGCATTTCTATCTGATAATGCATTTTCGGAAAATTCATGGTGATAATGAGCGAAAGGATTGTTTCACTACTGTTCCTACTTCTGTATTTGAAAAAAAGTTAACAAAGTTTAATAATGTTGATATTTTACAATTAGAATGAATTCAAAAAAAAAATTAAAATCGTTTGAATGAATTTATCAATTTGAATCGAATTAAATTATTGGAACTTTCCGAAATATTCATGCCTATGAATTGTTCAATTCATTATTGAATTGAATTATTTTAATTCAATTCATAGTGGGTTATTCAAAGTTTTAAATATTCGCTCACCTCTACTATTTTCCATTCTCACTTTGGCTTGAATGAAGCTTTTTCTGGCTAGAATCAAGCCTTTTTCAGCTTGAACAAGCCTTATTCTATAGGCGAGTGTATATTTTACATTATCGGCCAGTATATTTCATGCTAGCGGCTAGTATATTTTATACTAGCGATAAGTATATTTTATACTAGCGGATAGTATATTTTATACTAGTATATCGCGGACCAAGCAAATATACTCATGAGGAGAGTATTTTATACTTGTGACAAGTATAAAGATTGACTTGACGCCAGTTTTTCCAATATACTAGCTACAAGTGTAATATATACTCACCATTAGTATATTTTTTTCAGAGTGTATAGAATATACTAGCCGCTAGTATAGAATATACTAGCTACTATCATAAAATATACTAGCCACTAGTATAAGATGCACTAGCCATTAATATAAAATATACACTCGACTATGGAATAAGGCTTATTCACGCTAGACAAAGGCTTGACCCTAGCCAGGGAATTTTGAATAGAAAATTTCAAAATTTTCAAGGAAAAACAAGTTTCAAAATTTTCAAAAAAGATAAAATTTTGAAAAGAAATAGCATTTTAAAACATTTTGAGAAAAAAAACAAAGTTTGGAATATTTTGACAAAACTAAAAATAAATTCAGAAAAGAAAGAAAAATTTAGAATTTCGAAAGAAAAAATCGAAAAAACGAAAATTCAAGAATTTTGAAAGAAAAACAAGTTTCAAAATTTTCAACAAAAGACAAATGTTTGAAAAGAAATAAAATTTCGGAATTTTCGGAAAAAAATAGTTTGGAATCTTCTACAAAAAAATGGAATTTTTTCCTTTCAAAAGGGATTTTTTCTTTGAATTTCGAAAAAACAAGCAAAAATTTGAAAAACTATCTAAAAACAAGAAAAATTTCAAAGTTTTGAAAAATCAAGTTTCAAAATTGAAAAAAAAACGAAATTTGAAAAAGACAACATTTTGAAATTTCCGGAAAAAAATGAAATATTAAAAAAAAATCAAATTCTTTCAATTTCGAAAAGAAAAGAAGATTAAAATATTGAAACAAAAAAAAATGGAAATCC
>JABSMS010024808.1:0-10595 GCA_018902275.1 Aleiodes sp. PSUC_FEM 10030003
TTTCCGAAAACTATTTCAATAATCTTTCGTTTATTGAGTTGTAAATTTGCTTTCGATTGTAGACTACTGGAGGAGATCTTCCACAGGTAAAATAATAAAAAAAAAAGCGTAGTGATAGGAAAATTAGAATCTCATAACTTCGCCGTACTTTTAAAACAAAGGGAAAGAAATAATAATGGAGTATTTTCAAATACATATTAATTTGTCAATGAATTTTAGGAGTTCAAGGACGGAGCCATTGTTGTAGAGACGATAATAGAACGTGGCCTAACAGCACTGGAGCTTGAAGTACCCCGATCAACATCAAACAATCATGTTGAATTTGAACCATTGCCAGCTGAACATTTTGTTACGGAATCACGTTTACCATGTAAACCGAAGCCACCATCACCATCATTATTTGATCATGAATTCGACGATAATGATGACATGCAGATTCCGAATAGAGAATGGTTTTCACCAGAACTACATATACCCCGTGAACGTTTAAAGTATTTACGTGAAATTGGTCGTGGTTGGTTTGGTAAAGTAGTTGAAGGTAATCAAGATCTCAATTTTAATAATTCTGATGATTCATTAATGCAAACACGTGGAATTGTTGTGCGAATATTGACTGAAGAAGCTACTGCTGGTGAGAAAGCATGGTTCCTTGGTGAAGCTCTACCGTATTTGAGATTAAGCCATAGAAATCTCTTGGAGCTATTTGGTACGTGTTTGGAAACTGATCCTTATCTTCTGCTCTTCGAGTCCTGCCCAAATGGTGATTTAAAGGCTTTCTTGAAGTTAAATAATTCTTCAAAAGCACTGATCGAAGAGGATATACCACTGAGAATGGCGCTAGATATATCAGCGGCACTTGGGCACATGCACAGTCATGGATTTGCTCATACTGATTTATCAGCAAGAAATTGTTTAGTGTCATCTAATTTATCAGCTAAATTAGGTGATTATGGTATTGGTGTAGAAAAATATCCTGAAGATTATTATGTTGTTGGTGACAGAGCATTACCAATAAGATGGTCAGCACCAGAGAGTTTAGTTTGCACTGATACGACAATTGAAACTCGTGCAATTACACCAAAAGCAAATTTATGGAGTTTTGCTATACTTCTGTATGAAATTTCAAGTTGGGGAGAACGTCCTTATGATTGTTTAAGTGATGAGCAGGTGATTGAAATGATTTTGTCATTAAATTTTGAATCCCATTTGAGGTGGGAGAATTTTTCAAATTCTAAGAATCTCGTAGAAGCTATGAAATCATGCTGGAGAATAAATTCACATGAGAGAGAGAATTTGGAAAAAATAATGGAGATTCTTAGGGGGAAAAAATTGGCCAATTTTGAAGAACGTTGGGAAAATCTCAAGCCAAACACAAGAGAACCAATAAGAAGCACAAGTTTAAAAGAATTGAGAGAAAATATGGATTCTGATTTATGGCACGGAATACCTGATGTGAAATCACCTACAATACCCCAGGCTCGTTTTAGATTAGGACCCGATGAACCAATTAAATTACAATTGGCCCAAGATTCTGGATCTGAAACTGAGGAGGAGAGTTGGAGAGGTAGAGTAGAACGAGGCGCTTATACCGAAAAAGTTAAACAAAAATCAAAATCAATTGCTGATTTAATGGTCCTCGTCCATATTGATGATGATTCAGAGGCTGAATGGTCACTTGGTCCGCAAATAGTAGAGAAACCATCGAGGAAAAAATTATCAACAACACTGAGTGTTGGAGATCTTCCTAGTTCAGGTGTAGTTGAGGAGTTTGATGCAGCATTAAAAAAATTTCGTCATCCAATCAACGATTCCAATAAATTAAAAAATTTTGGAGAAGAATCACGAGACAAAGGTCAAGTCATTCAGGTAACAATTGAACAAGCACCGAAAGAACATGAATATTATTCACCAGAGTTTACATCAACACCAAAATTTTCGAAAGAATCCCAGATTCATAAAAATAACTTTGTAGATGTAGAATTATGGAAAAATGCTCTAGAATTTGAATTAGAGAAGAAGAATACATGTTTCGAATCAATGAATTTCGAAGAAATAACAGAAAAAATTGAATCATTACCCGATTTATTAAAAATCATACAATCAGGACCAGATACACCGCAATCGCGTGGTGATATTTCAGTTGATAATGAGGATTTCTCAAATTGTGACGATGTTGATTCAGAGAAAAAGAGAAAACTTGATAATGAAGAGCCCGATGAGGATGATAGAAAGCAACTAAGTACACCAGACGATGAGAGAAGTTCAGACAGTGGTTTCAGAGACAAAGAATCCTGCGAGGAGGAGGAAAACAATGTTCCCTGTGTAGTTTATCATTTACAATCTGAAATTCCTCATTCAACAACTGAAGAGGAACAATTGAAGATTCTTTATGAACTTGATACAATATTGGATGCCGAGTATTGTGGAAGTTTCGAGGAAGAACGGCCGTCAAACAATCTAAAGATGAACGAAGACGAGAGTACAGACAGTATAACAAGTCAATCAACTGAAATAATAAAAGCTGATAATGAAAATATTGATGGAAATTTTAATATTAATTTAGATAGCGTAATTACTGTAGATAATGACACTGATAATTCAGAATATTGTACAGATAACTTTAAAGAGCCTAGTAACTCAAGCAATGATGTACCATTTTTATTTAAAAAAATTGATGATAAAGAAATTGAGAATGATGTTGTTGATGATGATGTTGATGATGATGATAGTTCAACTGTATCATTGAAAAGTGATAATTCATATATTTCATTTAATTTGGATGAGGAATTTGTTACTGCAATTAGAAATGAACTCCGTGAGAAATTACCCAGAGCACAATTGGCTGTTGTTGAATCGCAGGAGCTGCGCGATGAAAATGATACATCGATTAATCCCCAAGAGGCTGACACAACATCATGGACATCACATGATGATGAACAAGAAAATTCGGAGAGAACTGGTACAGTCGATATTGCAATTAGATACAACATTTATGGTACTCCATTGAGTCCAATCCTCGAAGAACGTGAGAGTGGCGTTACATCAGAGTTTGTTGTATCAAGAGAAGACTCAAGGGATGCATCAGTTGCTTCAAAATTATCTGGATTATCTGAGGATGTTATTGTCATTGATACTAGGACAAACAAAGTAGTTTTGTTTGAAGGTAATGATCATAAAAATAATGATGATCACACATACAATGATATATCGGATGAAGAGAGCATCGATTCCAGTAGTAATGCTGGTAGAAAAGTTCAGGGCAAAAATAGAGTTACCAGTGGTGCTCCATTACCAAGTCCTGAGGAAGAATCAAAGTGGCAGGCACAATTTCCCATTCCATTACAACTTCAAGATGATCTCATGTCAACGAGTTTTAGTACGGAACACGAATGGGATAGTCAGGACGACGATGAAGAGATGGGCGGTGGTGGGGAGGATCGTGTTCAAGTGGAGGATGAAGATAACAGTTCAAGCTCCTGTGAATTTGTATGGAAGGTATAAATTGTTATTTTAATTTTTTTCTAAAAATTTTTGACGATAAAATTCAATGGGGAAACGAGTCAATTATTGTCATTGAAAATCCTTCAGGTTATAGTATAGAAGATATGATTTAGTGAAATAGTTATTAAAAATACTCTACCTCTCTAAGTTTTCGAGATAAGTTCGATTTTTTTTTTTCAAATTGGATTCTACTCATCTTCTACACTTTAGTACTTAATTTAATCCATTTTAGAGCATAGTCCTGGTTTCATTGATTCGATTAGATAAAAGAATCGTCATGTGATCCAATTGATTTCATTGTCTCTTATTATATTTTACAGAAATATAGTGAGGAAAATCGTAATGAAGAGCATGGAGAAGTTGAAAATTTTGAACAATCAGGTCATGATATTGATTCTAAAATTGACGAAGAAGATGAAGATGAAGAGGAAGAGTTCACTCCATCAGCATGGGATGCAACATTGGCACCTCACAGGTCTGCTCTAAGATCACCAGAAAAGAATCTGAAGACTGGAGTAAGTTTCACCTACATATATTCAATAATTTTCATTGGAATTTCTCTTGAAAAGAAAGTTATTACACAAGTTTAAGGAGTTTTTTGTATTTTCTTGCTCCCAGGATGAATTGGTAAATGTATAATATAATTGAATTTTTCTTTTGTTTAACAATAATTAATGAAAAATTGAAAATAATTTTTCAGGATCAAAAAAAAAATGTTTGGTTTAAAAAACAACGTTATCACTGTGTTTATGAGTATCCAAAAGAAACGACAGTTAATGATCGTCAATCTCAATCAGCAAAAATGTGGGAGCCAACATCATACACTGATTGGGAAGAAATGATTGATGAGCCACGTCTTGATGTTTATCAAATCGATTACGATGAAACAAATAATATTGGTGATGATGAATTTTTTGTTAGCAGTGGTAATAGGCCATTTCAATTTAATGCTGGCGATGGAAAATACGTTAGTCAATTTTTCCCAGGTGCTAGTATTGGATTACCATCTGATTATGATGATGATGATGATGATGTTAATGGACATAATGACAATCACCAAGTACAATTGGGTGAATTGAGACATACGAGAGATAAATTAAAGCTAAATTTGCCAATTAATAAAACTGAAAAGAATCCAATTGTTCAACGATTGAATGATGAAAAGGAGCGTGAGGGGGATATAATAAATAATGAGAGTGATATTAAAACGAAGCAAGCCAAGGAAGATAACTCAGAGTCTTCATTTTCGAAAGATGACCAGTCCATCAGATCAATGATATCTTCATCTGAGACCTCACCTAAAATTTTAAACATTAATTATAATAATAGATCGATTGACAATGAGGGTGCTGATGGAATGAGCCAACTCGAAGCTCCTAAGACTGATGATATTATCAAGAAACTTCCAAAATCTTCTGGAAGACCTTTGGTAATTTCACAAACTGATGAAAATGTTATTTGTTTGATTGAAGAAGAATCAGTAAGCAATGATAATCAAGAAAATTTTTGTGATGAAAGTATAGCGAAACCGTCCATCGAAAATACGATTGCGACCAGTAGTTTTATGAAGTAAGAAAACGTTGGAGATGAAAAACTCGACTTAAATTGTCCATGTTAATTTTACAATTGTCCACGAAGGAAAGGAATATGAAAATGTGAAAAATTGAATGAATTAATGAGAGAAAACATAAAAATGGAAGAGAAAAAAAAACAGCTGGAGAAAGGAACTTAAATGAGGGTTCGATTTTTTCCATTGGAGAGCTCAATTGGTCAAAGTCCGTCCGAACAATGGAGTAGTTTAGACAAAAAATGAAATTCAAATGGATTTTTCCTTGTAAATATTTCTAGGCGACTACCATCATTATGATCTTACCTTAATTTCTATTGCGATTTATTCAAAACAATTATCTGTGGGTCTTTACCGAATGTAAATATGTATTAATTCACCAGTAGAAGCACCAACGGTTGTGCCTGAATATTTTTATTATTTGTTTTTGAATTGGATTTTAAGTTAACAAAAAAAAATAAGAAGAAACAACGTCCTAATTTTCGATTTTATTGTTGAAAAGTTAATGAAAATGTTTTCAATTTTATTTTTGTCTTGATCTTAGAAATGAGGGTAAATTGAAAAGTACTTTGTAATATTATTTGCTAACACCAAAATAGCTCTCTATTCGTAATTTAAAAAAAAAACTATTTATGAATTTATTGAAGATTAAAACGAAAAATACTGATATAAAAACTGTGCGTTAAATTTGAGCAAAGTAGCCTGTGATAAATGAAACTTATGAAATATATTTCATTTTTTACAAAAATTTGGAAATAATTGATCTGTGATGACAGATAAATGTAGTACATCGATAATTTTCTTTTATTTGCAAAATGATTCATCTCAACTTTTATGTTTCAAAGGAGGGAAAAAAATTAATATAATGCTATCGAGAATTTTTATGCACACTTTTAACTTCTTTTATTGAATGGTATAGCGTAATTGAATATTATTCTTTTTTTTTTCTAGAAATAGAAAAGAATATAAATTTCATTGCACTAGTAAGAGTGAAAGATATTTGTCAAATCTTATTTTCTAATGTTATGAATATAAATAAAAAAAAAGGAATGGAAGTGAAATCTCTCAAGTATTTTCTAAATAATAAGGAGTATTGCAATATTTCATGCATTCATCAATTGAACATTTTGCCCATAAAATAATTGGGGAATTTTTCCTAAATCATTTTCATTTTAAAACATAAAAGGGGAAAAGTTGATCAGTTGAAATTTTTTTGAGAGCATAGTCAGTCGCATTATTATATGAACTTTGATATATAGAAATTCTCTGCCATCTAGAATTGAAATCAGAATGTTGATTAATGCTCTCAATGAGTAAATAAAAGAAGAATGAGAAAAGTGAAAATTATCAGAAAGTTAGTAATTATTGCTACACGGAGCATACTTATAAGATCCTCAACTACTCCAAATATCGTTGAAAATAAAATAACAAATCAAATGCACCATCGCTATAATTTGTAGAATGATATTACAATGAATAGAGGACAATTGATATATTGCTATACAGTTATTATGAATTTTTTTTCTCTTTTATATAAATTTTGTTATAATTTCCCTAGTGAATATTTCAAAAACCAGTAGACTGATAATGATGCATCTTCAGACCTTTTTCGTAGGGAATTCAAGAATCTGAAAGGAATATCATCTTGAATTTCTTAAAAGTTATTATTATATAATAATTTCAGTTTCCCTCATTCTTATTTCACTGCTATTGAAATATTTAGGAAACCAAGAAATTTTTAGAGGAATCTTCTTTTCAGTTCTTATATTTAAGAAGAAAAAAAAAGTACAGAAATTTCTTTACCCCTTCAGATTCCAAAATATCGCCATAAAAGTTGAAATAAATATGAAATTAATCAATTTTGTTTTAACACTTGTCTATCAGTGTGAAAATTAAATTATTTCATAAACATTTTTCATTGATTTTCAATGTTGGAATATTTCCTCAAAATATATCTACAATCGTTTCATTTTTTTATCAATTAAATTCATAAATAAATTAATTGATTGAAAAAATGGCTAATAATTGGTTTAAAATTATTTTTATAAAAAAAATTTCTCTCCTCTGATTTTATTAAACATAGAGCTTCTTCAATTTTGCCATATGATAACAAGTCCTTGATGATCTCCAGTAGCGAGATAAGACTCATCGTAGTTGAATGCAATTGAAAGAATTGGAGCAGAATGCCCATGTAGTCTATTAACCTGTGCTGCTTTATCCTCGTGTGCAGTATCCAACAGGTGTACTGAGCCATCTTCTGAGCCACTGGCTATCAAACACGCGCCCATTTGTGGACAGAACGTTGACCTCACAAGATATTGACTTTTTTTAGGAGCAAAGGAAAAATTTTCATTTTATTTTTATAACATCCAGCTGTTATTTTTCTTTACTTTCCTTTTCTTTCAACGTAAACTCACCGATGTTTCACCGGATATCTCCTCCAGATAGTGAGGCTGCCTTGATTGTCTGCCACTCGATAAAGCGATACTGAATTGCAAGCACTACTGACTAGAATTGTGGGCCAAGGAGCATCACGAGATGACCACGGTCTCCATGATAAATTCGTTACTGCACCAGCTCCGATGGTTTCAATTCTACGCAATTTTGAAAGCCTCCCGGTTGCTGACTCTAAACGAAGTGTTGTTATTGTACCTCGGTCATTGCCAGCCCAGATCAGTGAACCTCCATTTTCTTCACAAGTTAATGATAACACCTGAATTCAATAGCATAGTAATTATTAAGTATTGCAATTTGCTATGAACAGTACGAGAAAATTTTTAATTTACAAAGATTCTCGGATAGTTTATTTATGATTTTATGAATAACTCATTTCCCTGGCTGTTCAATAGAATAATTCAAACTTCTCTTACATTACACTAAATAATGACCAGAAAATATTTACCTTTCCTCCAATTTTCGTAGTTCCACCTCTCGAATAAATTCCCGTAGAAACATTCAATATCTGTAATATTCCCTGTGAATTACCAGTGATGACCAGATTATTGTTGGTAGGTACAAAAGCACAGCACAGCACTTCACATTTGAATTGATCGCAAACTACGCGAAGGCAAACTGGTGTAGCATCTCCATGAACGCCCCAGAGTCTGATAGTTCCATCCAACGAAGCTGAGAGAATGAGATCATTACTGATACTCCAATCAATAGCAGTTACGCCTTTTGTATGTCCTTCCAG
The DNA here is from genome assembly GCA_018902275.1 of Aleiodes sp. PSUC_FEM 10030003. Lineage (NCBI taxonomy): Eukaryota > Metazoa > Arthropoda > Insecta > Hymenoptera > Braconidae > Aleiodes > Aleiodes sp. PSUC_FEM 10030003. The sequence continues at coordinate 8,262 of JABSMS010024808.1, forward strand.
CTTGGCAACAACTCTTGGCGGCATATCGGTGACATTGCAGATCGATATTGTTCCATCGAAAGAGGCACAGCACAATTTAGAACGATCATTATTGGCAAATTTGAGTGCAGTAACTCCCAGAATATGTTGATCAAACACATGATGAACTCCAGCAAATGCAAAGCTCTCAGCCGTAGTTTTCTTATTGAATTTATTATCATTTGGCAATTTCAACTCATTAATTCCATCGATCGATGCACGTGAGCTAAATCCATTGTAATCTGGTAATATTCCATAACGTAATTTTAATAGTTCCGAACGTAATTTTACGTAGATCATCCGAATTGATGAACTACGAGATTCTCTGTCACGTAAAAGTTGACTGCGACGTCGTATGTAGAGTATCCCAATTGCTGATTGATTTTCACAACGACGGGAATTATATTTCGCGTCGAGTGCAAATACTTGCTGGTGCCACATTGATCGAATGCTTGATGGTGCTATGATTTAAGTAATTCTCGAGCTTTTCGCTCAATTTTTTATGCATCAATATGAAAAATTCAATATTCTATTGGAGATTCAGTGAATTTTTAGGTTTTCTGATTTTTCTAATTGATCCTGAATTAAAAGAGAGTGAAAAATTATAGAATGACATTGGTCGATCTCATTATCTGATCACTCCGTAAAAAATGTCTCTCGGGATATAAAAAAGACAAAGAAATTTTGATTAGGAATTGTTTGGTAGCTATAAACTGTAGGACTCTTCTGTGCAGATCCAATTTTCTCCAATCAATGATTTAATTATAAAAGGAAATTTTTCTCTCCATTATTCATGACAACATTTTATAATAACGGATGGACACATATGATTTACTTATTTCGCCTTAATTACTTCACTACTAAAATCTTCTTTGGTATTGCCAATAGTTGAAAATATTTAACTCATTATCATCTTGCTATTCAAGTATCTGACTTCAAAGCTTCAATGTCAATATGTTTGTCTCACTTTTTCTTAATAACAAATCAAGTTATGAGATAAAATTGAACATTCAATAGGAGATTTATAATCGATTCCTCTTGTTTTTCCTTTTATTTGAATAAATAGATGTTTTATGAATTCTAGAAGGAATAAAAATCATTGTAAGTACTTAAAAATATTTTGATTCTTGGAAGAAAAGAAGAAAAAAAAAACATTAATATTGGCATCTTTCAGTTTAATTCAAATTAAAAGTTTTAATCAAAATTATTTGAAATCTTTTCGCAAAAAAATTCTCACTCACCATTTTCTTCAATGGAATTTGGAGTATTTATCTATCTATATAAATGAATATGGACATGAAAAGGTTACGTCCTTTCCTCTGGCGGTAAAATCGTCAATAAATTTGAATTTTCGTACGATTGTGATTATCTCTCAATCATCAAGAAATCTTCATTTTAATTACCTCCAAATTGGAAAAAAATGTCATCAGTCAGGATCAACTAATTATTGAGTGACATGGAATAATTGTTTACTCTTTTATAAAGTTTATCACATATCTATAAAGGATAAAAAATGTAAGTACTGAAGAATGATGAAACGTCATAACCAAAACCATTTTTTTAATTTTTTCAACAATGAGAAATAACCCTGACACGTATTTGTGGGTTCATATAAATAAAATCCATCCCTCTCCCTCCAGGCCTCTGCGCACATTAGCCCCAACATACAACGTTCAACTCTCCTGGAGATCCATTAACCAGAATAAACGAATTTTAAAATTGAGGCAACCGCTCTATCAAAACAGAAAATAATTCATTGCCTGAGAAAAATAATGAAAAATTTCAAATTTTAGAATGATATTACTCCAATTTTCATTCATTCTTCAAATGAAGACAGAAACAAATAAAGCATATACTATTGTTAAAATGAAAATAATCAATCGATTGTTTTTTTGTTTAATAACTCAATAACTGTTGGTATCAAATTGATCGTACTACATGATTCCCAAACAGGAATTTTTCATTTTACCTCCTATAATAACCTAAAATAAAAACTGCACATCGATTGTTTTTAATTCTTGTTTGGGTTCGTTATCCTCATTATTATTAATAATAAGAAATAAGAAAAAATTCACCTATTGCTGAGCTGAGTAGTGGAACTTTACCTCCTACCGCTGTAAATAAGCATGCTCATCTTTTTGCCTCTTTTCGGAACCTATTTACACATTGAAAAGACCTCCCTCAATGGTTTCTGCTTACTCCTGAAATTCCATAGATTCCAAAAAATGTTTCTCATGCATCCATGAATATATTGTATACATTTTATCTCCTTGTTAATTTCTCTACTTGCCTCTCTCCCTATATATATATATATAT